>SJYC01074870.1:0-14941 GCA_006408675.1 Madoqua kirkii | reverse complement strand
CAGAGTTTTGAAGTTTTAATGAAAAGCCACTTTGCATAGATAACTGTTCATAGTTCAAAGTACTTTTAAAAATTACTAATCTCTACCTTTGTAAATTACTATGAAGCTAAAACTTGGGAAGCATGCAAAAATAAGTTTGAAAAATTGTATTTAAAAGAAAGGATTCTTAAATTATTTTTTTTTTAAAGTTTTATCTTATGGAATTTCAAGTGTAATTGTGGAAGTTAATTTTCCTTCAGTGGGAAATTTATTGGTTTTGTGTGTACATATGTATGGGTTTGTGTGTATGCTTCAGAAGAAATGCATACTGTATTAATATTTTAAAGCTTTTAGGTATGTACATTATGGCTGGCAACTCAGAAATATAAATGACCAAATCATTATATTTGTTATGTCCAATATGATATGATTTTCTTTACAACTTTCTAAAAATAACATGTTTCATTATGAATTTAAATATAGCATCTTCCTTGTACCTTTACAAGATGGTAGGTGGTTGTATAGCTTATGACTCACTGACAAAGCCTAACACCATTTCTCATATACAAGGTTCTTAGTAAATGTAGCTGAATTACACCTCCTCTCTGCAATACCCAATGTGACCTCTGATTATCTCAACAATCAGGATACAAATTCCACATTTCTAGGAAATCAAATCCTAGGTTTATCCTTTACCAGCAACATATTTTCATGGTCTGTTTTGCTCTTTGATTCCATCTGCACATATTCTGTGATGGTTTTGACCTCCTCCATTCCCCTAGCTTCTGTCTATTTTCTTTCACTTCCCTAATCATTTTGGACCTGATAATCAATCATTTCCAAGGCATGCTGGCATTTTCCAATATGTTACCCATTGTATCAGTCATGGTCAAATGAGGGAAAAGCTAGCACACTCCAATTTAGTACTTGGGGAGAGTTTAATGAAAAGATTATTTACAAATGCACGGGTAGAATTTAAGGAAACAATAAGGAATAGTATGGTTTACAGGGACTAGTATTAATAGAATGTCCTCACTGCCCATAGGCCTGAATGGGAAAGGAGTGAACAGCTACCACGACCCAGAAACTGTGGAGCATAGCTGTCAGTTTAGAGCTATGTCCTATGGGAAGAGAAGACAGGCAGGCCAAGCCAGACTAGTAGGGAAGCCCAGAAGGTGTAGAGACAAGCTCACTCTTCTCTCGTCTCTGTTAATCAAACCCACCAAGGTCTGGAAATGATCTTTAAAACCACATCTGGTCTAATATTTTCATGTAAAGAAATGATGAGTGGGCCATAGTAGAATACCCTGCAGTGCTAAAACCTTAACTAGGTTTTATGACACCGCCAGAGTATGGAAGGACTGTAGCTGATGCAGGGGGAATTCCTTGTATGTTTTTAAGTGAGCCATCGGGTATTGCTCTTTCCTCCCTTCCATGCTATTTCCATACTAGAAAGTATAAAAGGCAGAGAGCCTGTAATTCTGGGTTCCCTTGCTCTGTTGGATTCCTCACATTTCACTGGGTTGCTGAGACAAGAAAGATTTGCCAGGCACCTTCTTGTGATCAGCAAAATATCAAGGCACACTCTCTACTAATATACCTCCTAGAATGTGGTGTGACTTTTGACATGTGTGGTTGCTGTTCTGCAATCCAGTGACAGCTCTGTTATGCTTGAATGAATGATGTGTCCACCCATCCCCTAAACAAATCCAGTCTTTGTGGTTTGGTGTAACTCATGAAGAAAATGAAGTTTAAGGGAAAAAGAAAAAAAAGAACATTTTCTACCAGTTGGGAAAAATGTAAATGAGAGCAACCAGAGCTGATCTAAATATTCTCTGATACCACTGAGTAGCCAAAATAGCACAACATGAAAAGTTTAAGTGAATTCCATTTGTCCCATTAATAAAATTCTATAAAATGGCAAAAAAGATATTTTTCTCCAGGAATAAAAGGATGACTCAGATTAAGGCATTTAATCATATAATTTACCACATTATTAAGTATGAAGAAATTGACACCCAATTTTAACTTTACTGAAAAAGTTTAGAGAAAGTTTACTTTTCTTTTTCTTTTTCTGTTCTGGGGGATTTATATTATGTCTAGATCTTTGTGGTATATGTTATTATTAACAAATGTAATAAATAGCTCACAACAATATTTATTCCCATTCTTAAAGGTGAAACATAAGAAGTAGTTCCATTAAACTTGTAAACTAATGAAAATGCCTTACGTGCACATATTTCTTCTTATGTTATTTAGAAAATCTAATAGGAAAGAAATAACCCCAAAATCAAACTATTGCTGCTTATTACTATGAGTGAGTGAGTGAAGTCGCTCAGTCATGTTTGATTCTTTGCAACCCCATGGACTGTAGCCCACCAGTCTCCTCCATCCATGGGATTCTCCAGTCAAGAATACTGGCATGGGTTGCCATTTCCTTCTCCAGGGGACCTTTCTGACCCAGGGATTGAACCTGGTCTCCTGCATTGCAGGCAGATGTTTCAACCTTCATTTATCTACCTTACAAGTAGATAAATAAAGAAATAATAATAATTTGAGGACTCAGAAGTGTGAGAACTTAATACCATGTAGACACTATATTTTAAAAGTATAAAGTAGTTTCAGAAAAATTCAAATAAGATAATCATTGGACCTTGATCAAGTCATTTTGTAAGTGGAGGAGAGTAGGAAAAGAAATGTTGAAAAAAAAAAAAGACAATGAGAGAACATGTTTATAATGTATAAAAATAAATGATAATGTTATTATGCTATTACAGGGATAAAAAGAAATTTTAAAAAAGTCCAGATATTTATCCTAGTTATAGGCATATAAAAAGGAGGGATTTTAATCAGTAAAGATTTTAATATTTTGTTGAATTTAAATTTGTTGATATGTTCTGTTATTTTGAAAATTCTTCCTCTGAATCTTACATGGAAAAAAATTCTATTAATATTAATTAGATACAATTATAAAATAAAACATTAAATAATCTAAATAAAACATTTCTTTGATCTCTAACTTAAAAGTTTTACTCTCAAGGAAAAAATAGAAAACTATAAATAAAATGTTGGTAGTAAGTATATTCATAATAGGGTGTTCCCTGGTAGCTCAGCTGGTGAAGAATCTGCCTGCAATGCAGGAGACCTGGGTTTGATCCCTGGGTTGGGAAGATCCTCTGGAGAAGGGAATGGTTACACACTCCAATATTCTGTCCTGAAGCATTCCATGGACTGTATAGTTTATAGGGTTGCAAACAGTCAGACGTGACTGAGCAAATAGAATACTCTTTTAAGTCAAAAATGGTCATAAACATAGTTAAAGCAGATATATGCAAAACCATGATGCCTGCTAACATAGACCTATGACTATAAAATACTTTGCCAAATTAAAGTGAAGAAACTGACCATCGGAATAGTAAAAACAGTTTGCTATAATAAATAATATAAATATATTTCAAAATCAGAAGCAATTGAAGACAGCAAATTTAGAATGAAACAAATGTTGTCTGTTTGCCATTTTTATATTTATTTTTCATTGTAATACTCTGATTAGTGAAGATTCTCTACTCTTTCGGGGGAAAGTAAATGTGCACCATCTTTTCAGAGGATTACTTGCCACCAGAAATGCTTAAGTTTTAAAATACCAATTTTAAATTTAGAAAGTTATTATTTCTGTTGTTTTTCAGTTGCTTAGTTGTGTCTGACTCTTTGCGACAACATGGACTGTAGCACACCGGGCTTCCCTGTACTTAACCATCTCCTGGAGTTTGTTCAAACTCATGTCCACTGAGGCGGTGATGCTATCCAACAGTCTCATTCTCTGTTGTCACTTCTCTTTCTGCCTTCAATTTTTCTCAATATCAGGGTCTTTTCCTGTAAGTTGTCTGTTCACATCAGGTAGCCAAAGTATTGGAGCTTCAGCTTCAGCATCAGTCCTTCCAATGGATCAGTTCAGTTCAGTCGCTCAGTCATGTCTGACTCTTTGCGACCCCCTGAATCGAAGCACACCAGGCCTCCCTGTCCATCACCAACTCACGGAGTTCACTCGGACTCACATCCATCGAGTCTGTGATGCCATCCAGCCATATCATCCTCGATCGTCCCCTTCTACTCCTGCCCACAATCCCTCTCAGCATCAGAGTCTTTCCCAATGAGTCAACTCTTTGCATGAGGTGCCCAAAGTACTAGAGTTTCAGCTTTAGCATCATTCCTTCCAAAGAAATTCCAGGGTTGATCTCCTTCAGAATGGACTGGTTGGATCTCCTTGCAGTCCAAGGGACTCTCAAGAGTCTTCTCCAACACCACAGCTCAAAAGCATCAATTCTTTGGCTCTCAGCCTTCTTCACAGTCCAACTCTCACATTGATACATGACCACAGGAAAAACCATAGCCTTGACTAGACGGACCTTAGTTGGCAAAGCAACGTCTCTGCTTTTGAATATGCTAACTAGGTTGGTCATAACTTTTCTTCCAAGGAGTAAGCGTCTTTTAATTTCATGGCTGCAGTCACCATCTGCAGTGATATTCAGGGTTAATTTCCTTTAGGATTGACTGACCATTGACCTCCTTGCTGACCAAGAGTCTTCACCAGCACCACAAGTAGAAAGCATATATTCTTCTGTGCTCAGCCTTCTCTGTGGTTCAACTCTCACATCCAGACATGACTACTAAAAACCATAGCCTTGACTCTATGGAACTTTGTCAGCAAAGTGATGTCTCTGCTTTTTAATATGCTGTGTAGGTTTGTGATAGCTTTTCTTCCAAGGAGTAAGTGACTTTTAATTTCATAGCTGCAGTCACCATCTTCAGTGGTTTTGGAGCCCAAGAAATTAAAACCTGTCACTGTTTCCTCCCCGCAACCCATTTGCCATAAAATGATGGGACTGGATGCCATGATCTTAATTTTTCAAATGTTGAATTTTAAGCCAACTTTTTATTCTCCCCTTTCACCTTCATCAAGAGGCTCCAGTTCCTCTTCACTTTCTGCCATTATGGTGGTGTCATCAGCATATCTGAGGTTATTGATAATTCTTCTGGCAATCTTGATTACAGCTTGTGCTTCATCCGGTTTATTGTTTCCTATGATGTACTCTGGATAAAAGTTAAACAGGGTGACAACATGCAGCGTTGACATACTCCTTTTCAAATTTTGAACCAGTCTGTTGGGCCATGTCTGGTTCTAACTGTTGCTTTTTGACCTGCATACAGGTTTTATAAGAGGCAGGTAAAGTGGTCTGGTACCCCGATCTCTTAATTTTCCACAATTTGTTGTGATCCAAAAAATCAAAGGTTTTAGCATAGTCAATGAAGCAGAAGTAGATGTTTTTCTGGAATTCTCTTGCTTTTTCTATTATCCAATGGATGTTAGCAATTTGATTTCTTGTTCCCTTGTCTTTTCTAAATCCAGCTTGTATATCTGGAGGTTCTTGGTTTTCATACTGTTGAAGCCTAGCTTGAAGGATTTTGAGCATTACCTTTCTAGGACCTGAAATGAGTGCACTTGTGTGGTAGTTTGAATATTCTTTGACACAGTCTTTCTTTGGGACTGGAATAATAACTGACATTTTCCAGTCCTGTGGCCACCACTGAGTTTTCCAAATTTGCTTGGATATTGAGTTATTATTGATATACCCAAATTTTGTTATTAAAATCTTGTTAAAATTATAAATATTGTAAAACAGCTGTGTCCTGAAGAATGGATTCCCAGGTGGCTCAGTGGAAAAGAACCCACTTGCCAATGTAAAAGATTCAGGAGATGTGTGTTCGATCCCTGGGTCAGGAAGATCCCCTGGAGAAGTAAATACCATCAACTTCAGTATTCTTGCCTGGAGAATCCCATGGTCAGAAGAGACTGCAGGCTACAGTCCATGGGGACACAACGGAGTGACTGCATGCACTAAGCATGCATGCACATATCCTAAAGTAGTGGTTGTTCTAAATAGATGTTGACTGAAAAATATGTTTCACTTATACTCTTGAGTGGAAGTGATAAGACTACATATACAATATATTTGCAAATATGTGTAGCACAGGCATACTACACATGTACATGCATTAGATTCTTTCAAATATTAATGTTGCTTTTAATATGGCTTTTTTTCTGTAATTTTTACACATATATTTTATACTCATGATAAAATGTTTTTCTATATGTTTGTGTATAGTGAGTTAAAATAACATTTTAGAAAATATATTTAATTACTTCATTCACATTAGATTAAAATGATTAATTTTTATAAGATCATGAGGAAAATACGGAAAAAGTAATTGCTTATTAACATTATTATAGTGACAATAGAGTCAACTGAAAAAAATGTCATATATACCTCTGAAATAGCATACGAATATTATGTATTCATAATATTCAAACATGCCTTACACTTCTTAAGCTAAATTACCATGCATAGGTTGAAACCATTAGTCACATGGCTGCTGCATTCTTTATACTTTAGTGAATCGGAAAAAAATAAAATAGTCCTAATCACATGGTTTTACTCAATATTCAGATGTTTACTGACTACTTTGTGACAGGCATCAGATACTGCTATAATTTTTTATTTGCTTATCGACTTGACACAGAAGTGCTCAGGTATGAATTACACCTTTAAATTTTTTTATTGGAATATGACTGGTTTACATTGCTGTGTTAGTTTCTGTTGTACAATGAAGTGAATCATCTATATGTATACATATATATCTCCCTCCCTCCCTTCATTCTCCTTCTAGGTCATTGCAGAGCACTGAACTGAATTCTCTGCTCTATTCAGCAGCTTCCCACTAGCCATCTCCTTTACACATGGTAGTGTATATATGTCAGTCCTAATCTTCCAATTTGTGCAACCTCCCCTTCCTCCTGTGTCCACATGTCCAATCCCTATGTCTGTGTCACCATTCTTGCTTTGGAAATGTGTTTATCTGTACCATTTTTTATAGATTCCACGTATGTGCTTGGAAATATGGTATTTGTTTTTCTCTTTCAGAAGTGCTCAGATATAAATTACACCTTTTAAAACTATTGTTAACTTTTTCTCCTTTCTATTTCTTGGCAAATTTTAAATCATATTTTTACTATAGGGTTTGCAAATAACTCATTCTTTTGTTGACATTTCTTAAGCCAGCCAATTTAGAGGCATAAGCTTTCCTTTGGTGAAAACTATGGAGTTTCCCTGGTGACTCAGATTGTAAAGTGTCTGACTGCAATGAGGGAGACCTGGGTTCAATCCCTGGGTCAGGAATATCCCCTGGAGGAAGAAATGGCAACCCACTCCAGTACTTTTGACTGGAGAATTCTATGGACAGGGGAGCCTGGTAGGCTAAAGTCCATGGGGTCGCAAAGAGTCGGACATGATTGAGCGACTTCACTTCACTTCACTTTTTCATGTAAATGTGCAACTGACAGGTTAAACCTTCTACTGAACCTACCCAGTTGCCACTGCAGGAGAGACCCCAGTCCTTGGAGCTGGAAAGCATTTACACAGAGATAGAATTTTTTGTTGCAGTTTCTAATAGTCACTTTTGTTTTAATTTACTTGCAATTTGCAAAACAAATTCCATCTAGGACTCACCCTGTAATGAACACCTCTGGTTTTCCTCCAGGTTAAACTGTATCTGCTGAAACCCAGCAGGTTTCAGTAATAAATTCAAGGTAGTAATAAATTCAGAAGTAACATTCTGACATTTGCTTCCTTGTGCATCTCCCATCATCTTCCACAAATAAATGCCCTTGTTTCTTGTATTATGCCGGTTTGCAGCTTTCGGGTACATTCATTATTTGCATGTATTCCCACTAGTCATTACCATAAATTGTATCATTGACACCAAAGACAAAATATAGTAGAGTCAATATAGTAATTTAATAATACATTTTTTCATGCCTGTTACAGTTCTTTGGTTTCAAAACACTTTCATCTTTATTGTTGAATACCATCTCAGCAGCATGTAGAAAATTAATTGCACAGAACAGAGATTGAAAGTATGGCTTGCAGTTCAAACCTGGCCAGGCCCACTGTTTTTATAATGAGTTTTGCTGGAACATAGCCTTACTCATTTGTTTACATATTTTCCAAGGCTGATTTTGTACTGTGGTAGGCATCAGCTTCCAAAGTACTGTTGGAATATGCATCTTCTAAGGCATGTAATAAAAGCAGTTGTTAGTTTGCTTCAGTTTTCAGAGTTAACTAATAATGAGAACAAAACATGGGCTTCCCAGGTGTCAGTAGTGGTAAAGAACTCAATGAAGAGACATAAGAGACACAAGTTCTATCCCTGGTAGAGAAGATACCCTGGAGGAGAGCATGGAAACCCACTCCCATGTTCTTACCTATAGAATCCCATAGACAGAGGAGACTTGTTGGCCACAGTCCAAAGTGTTGCAAAGAGTCAGACATAAAGGAAGTAACTTAGCATGCATACATGCAAGGACAAAGTGAATATACTAGCTCTGAAATATAAGGTGTGTAATTTTAATGATGTCACTAAGGAGTTAAATCCCTTTGTATTGTATTTAAACTGGCATTGCACAAGTTGAAGATGAATGGTCAAAGTTTAGCTAAAAATTGAAAATTTTCTTGGAATGACATTAAACAGCAAGTGAAAAATACAGTGAAAAGATGTGAAAGACCACAGAAAACAGGGGAAAAGCTTTATATTTTACTACTTCAATGGGATTTTTTTTTTTTTAAACAAATGACCTCGTATTTTCATTTTGCACTTGGTTTGTAAGTACAGCCCTACCCATGCTGCCACTGTTCTGGAATTTTCTTCCCATCTCCTCCAGGCCTGTTTTTATGTAATTTAGTTAAAATTCTCCAGGGTGTGTTCTTACATATTTCTACCCTCTTTTTCCTCCTTTTTGCACACTCTTTAGATTCCTGGCAATTATCATTAGTTTATTTAAAATTTGTCTTTGAAAGTACAGTGCCTACATTCATGGCTTCAAACCCATGCAGAGGTATAAATACTCTTTTTTTTTTCTTTTTTTTTACTGATCAGTCCCTCAAAAACTTAAAATCTTTATCTCCCCAAAGCTGCAACCCCCATCTCCCTACCCATACTTTTCTCCCTTTGCTCATACCTTGGACACGAAATTTATATCCATCTAGATTTCCAAACTTCAGGGTAAATTTTAGTTTATCAAAACCATTATGGATTCTATCTACAAATTTGTCTCCAGCAGTTTTTCATCTCACTTCTCTGCAGACACTCCAGTTTAAACTCGTCACCTCTTTTGAACTTCTTTGGTTGTCTCTAAAATTGGATAGACATTGTAGTCTCCATTCTCCTGATCCTTATTCTGTTACTTTCACAGTGACTTTTTATTCTTTGTCTTCTTATGTTATTTTTTAATTCCTCTGCTTAAAAAACTACAGCGAATCTTCATTTCCAGTAAGAAAAACTTTAAAATTCTAAGCATTCCAGCTACAGTATTCAACCTTGATTTTATCATCTGAAGCTCTTCTCTGCCACCTATCTCCACCGTATTTATGCCTAACTCTTTGCAGTCCCATCACAGTTTTACAGCTCTGCTGTTTAGAGTCCATATTCCCAATCAAAGCTATGTTTCTTTTTTTTTTTTTTCCAGTAGTCATATACACATGTGAGAGTTGGGCCATAAATAAGGCTGAGCACCAAAGAATTGACCTTTACAAATTGTGGTGCTGGAGAAGACTGTTGAGAGTCCCTTGACAGAAAGGAGGTTAAATACATCTGAAGCTCTTCTCTGCCACCTATCTCCACCGTATTTATGCCTAACTCTTTGCAGTCCCATCACAGTTTTACAGCTCTGCTGTTTAGAGTCCATATTCCCAATCAAAGCTATGTTTCTTTTTTTTTTTTTTCCAGTAGTCATATACACATGTGAGAGTTGGGCCATAAATAAGGCTGAGCACCAAAGAATTGACCTTTACAAATTGTGGTGCTGGAGAAGACTGTTGAGAGTCCCTTGGACAGAAAGGAGGTTAAATCAGTCAACCCTAAAGGAAATCAACCCTGAATAGTCATTGGAAGGACTGATGCTGAAGCTGAAGCTCTAATACTTTGGTCATCTGATGGCAAACAACTGATTCACAGGAAAAGACTCTGATGCTGGAAAATGTTGAAGACAGGAAGAGGAGACAACAGAGGATGAGATGGTTGGATGACATCAGTGGCTCAATGGCCACGAGTTTGAGCAAACTCTGGGAGATGGTGAAGGACATGGAAGCCTGGTGTGCTACAGTCCATGATGTTGCAAAGAGTTGGACATGACTTAGAGAGTGAACAACTAAGTCCTTCCACATTGGTGCCCTCTATTGCATAGTTTGTGAGAATATCTGTATTCAGAAAGGAAACATGTAACACACAATATATTTACTTTTTCATATTCTTTTCCATTATGGTTCATTACAGGATATTGAATATAGTTCCCTGTGCTGTACAGTGGGGCTTCTCTTTTGGCTCAGACAGTAAAGACTCTGCCTGTAATGCAGGAATCCCATGTTCATTCTTGTTTATCCATTTTACATATACTAGTTTTCACCTCAGAGAAGGCAATGGCAACCCTCTCCAATACTTTTGCCTGGAAAATGCCATGGACAGAGGAGCCTGGTAGGCTGCAGTCCATGGGGTCACTAAGAGTTGGACATGACTGAGTGACTTCACTTTCACTTTTCACTTTCATGCATTGGAGAAGGAAATGGCAACCCACTCCAGTGTTCTTGCCTGGAAAATCCCAGGGATGGGGGAGCCTGGTGGGCTGCCATCTATGGAGTCGCACAGAGTCAGATAAGACTGAAGCGACTTAGCAGCAGTAGCAGCAGTTTTCAGCTGCTTAGTCCCAAATTCCCAACCCAACTTTGGCAACTCTATATCTATGAGTTGTTTCTTGTAAACATCTATCTTAAAGCTGGTCACAAACACTGTCATCAACTTATTAAAAGTTAGGGAGTTTTAGCCGTGAAGGCTGCTATACCAGAGTCATATAAACTGGATATTCAGAAACTGGAGGGTGGGAAAATACCCTAAATGTCCTAAGCATGGATGAAGTGTCTGACCCCCTAAGGAAGAAGATGAATAGCTCTGTATAGAGTACTCTCAGGGAATTATGAATGTATCTGATTATCATGCCTTTAGTTATCAAGTGACTTAACATGATGAGGTGCTAGGTTGTTGGTGAGACAAGTAAAGATGGGAAAGTCATGTCTGTTTCTGAGCTTGATTCTAGGAAGTGCTGCTGATTCCTTAATTAAGGAAGTGCTGTTCCCCTATGGAACAGCTATCTCTTGTTAGGCAGGGATTCAGCACAGCTGGAGTTTGAGGCAGAAGTCAGCTCCACAGCTAGAGTTGAATGAGTATGGCACTTGATATTCCAAGTGGAGGACCTAAATAACTAGATCCTGTTATAAAATAAATAATAACTCAGTCCTGTGACCTCGATCTATGTTATAAGACATTCAGGGACCAGTTACAGGGAGGAAATGATTTGGCCAAGAAAGCACACTCAGTGGACACCTCTGGATATTATGGGAATGAAGATGAAACACCTGGTCTCAAGGATAAGTTTAAAAATAGTATCTGCCATTTATTCAATATCTGCTTAGTCATGAGACAGTCATTTCCTAGGCAGGTTGATAAGAAGTCTAGGGTCCCCAAAGAGAGAGGGGTCTGGAATTCTCAAGGACGAAGAAAGGACAAACTTATTTCTCTACATTCCTTAGGATTATGTAACAACAATCTATTCTGCCTGAGGACAGTCTCTGGATTAAACCTTCTCTTTACAAGGATTATATAACAACCATGTATTATGTATTCTGCCTGAGGACAGTCTCTGGATTAAACCTTCTGGCTAATTCTGTTAACTTAAAATGTAAATTATGGGAGTAGGTCTGGCGAGGTCTTTACAATTTCCAGACCTTCTTTGGATTAGTTGGAGAATATATAAACTCATTGCTAAGACTAGCAGGGGGGTACTCTTTCTACCCCCTTCTGATGCCTATGTCAGAAGCTTTCTCTATCTCCTTTATACTTTAATAAAACTTTATTACACAAAAGCTCTGAGCAATCAAGCCTCGTCTCTGGCCCCCGATTGAATTCTTCTCCTCTGAGGGCCAAGAATCCCGGCGTCATGATTCAACAACAACCTTTCAGTAACCGACAGTGACCTAATCCCCTCCCAACTTTGCAGATGAGAACGAGGTGGAGACTGCTCTTGCTCAGGTCCCTCAGCAAGTAAATAGCATTTCATAAGCATTGGAACTGGAGTTGGCAATTCCCAGCTCTAACTCCAATGAACTGTAAGGTCAAGATACCAATTCAATGAAGACAGTGAGTCTCTTTTTATTCTTCATGCCTCGATTATCTTCCTTTCTAGTATAGATCTTGGCAGGGCCATCTGGGGAATGCCATCCCTTCTCTGTGGGGACTGGAATGCAGGGTAACAAGGTTGAAAATTGGAATAGGGACCTGCAACTCATGGGGCTTCTGCCCATTGGTAGGGCTAGCATGCCTAGTTCTTTCATCAAAACCTTTCCCAAAAGAAAGAAGCATGTGGCCAGTGAGACAGACGTGGTGGTGTTTTCTGGACTCCCTGTTCTAGAGCATCTCGGACAGTGCACCTAACTATTAACACTTGCCTCTTCACAGACGCAGATTTTCCCATTCTGTGTGCTATTGTCAGTCACTTGTACATAGGAAATGGATAAAAATCTGTTTCTATTACCTTCCAAATCTATTTATACTTGAAGCACTAGGTGCAGAATAACAAGTTGTCACTTTATAAACATCAGTCAATAGTATTTTGAGATATTACTTAATGTCAATACAGGAGCCCTTGGTGGCTCAGGTGGTAAAGAGTCTATCTGGAGTGCAGGAGACCTGGGTTCAATCCCTGGGTTGGAAAATCCCCTATAGAAGGAAATGGAAACCCACTCCAGTATTCTTGCCTGGAGAATCTCATGGATGGAGGAGCCTGGCAGGCTACATAGAGTCCATGGAGTCACAAAGACTGAGACATGGCTGAGTGGCTTCACTGTCATTTAATATCTATAGTGAATGTATTATCTAAACCCCTAGACAGTGTCCTCATCTGAGTGTAACAGAGATTAGTGTAACTTGTGTTCTTCCTGAATAACCATATTTCACTTCCAACGCATCTAAGTGAGGATGTCCTCATCTCTGTGGTTTGAGTGACACACTGCTGAACAGAACGTGTCTCCTGTCCTCCCAGAGCTTAAACTCCAGTAGAGAGAGAGAGATATTAAAGACTAAGTATAACAAACCTGTATTTCTCTGCAACATGTTATATACAATAAAATTTATGTTTTATACCCAGTTGGTAAGGTGTGTCTGACTCTTTGTGACTGCATAGCCTGTAAGTCTCCTCTGTCCATGGGATTCTCCAGGCAAGAATACTCGTGTGGGTTACGAGTATTATTTTGCTTGACATTGTCTAAGAACATAAGGGAAACTGTGTTGTGGAGCAAGTGAGCAAGAGGAAGACTTATAGAGGATGAAGTCAGGTGGATAAAAGGGGAGAGGGAAAAAGTCAGATTCCAACAACTTTAGGTTAATAGAAGGGCTTGTGTTGTGAGTGAAACAGAAAATCTTGCCAGAGGTTTCAGTAAGACAGTGACAGGATCTGAGGGATCATTCTGGCTGTACTGTTGAGTATTGATTAGTGAGTGGGGTGGGATGGACGTAGGCAGGGTACCAGTTAGAAGGCTAAGGCACTCGTCCAGGTGACAAATGAACTTTGGCTCAATATAGGCAGTGAAACCAGAGAAATGGTCAGATTCTGAATCTGTTTTGAACTTTGACTCAGCAGTATTTGCTGATAAATTGGTTTATTTTTATTTGTTTTGGTAATCAGATTTTTTTAAAGCAGAGAAAAATGTCTTAAGATACCTCTGAAGATAAAGGAAAAACTAGGCAAACCAATTTTTCCAACATTCTAAAAATAGGTATATCTGCCATTTTATCAACTCTAAATGATGCTTAACAACATCTCTATTATAATGTAAAAGTCTGATACATTTATAATGACATTCTTGATGATGGCCCTGAGGCACAGAAAGATACTTTGACTCCTGCATTGGTCATGCATTAACAAATCACGTTTGACATGAAATATGAATTTGGTGCTCTGTACATATGCTTATCTTGTATATTTATGTGTGAGTTTCTGTTGAATGGAGGCACTGTCTGCTAATTATATTTAATAATTCAAGCTATGTGTGCCCTATGTGATAATATAACTAGAATAGTACATATATGCATGTGTGTATATGTATGTATGTATATAAACTTGGGGATTTGATTGTGTGTATAGCAAGAAGTCCATATGAAGTAGACAGACCTAAGAATATAATGTTAACTCTTAAGAGAACAGATGCCAGAATTAGAAAATATGGAAAGGGAAGAAGACAGATGCTGGGATGAGATTTGATAATACGGACTGAAATTTTGCAAATGTGATACAAAGTCTAGAATTACAAATATATTTTGATGAACAAGCTATTAATTTCCTAGGGCTGCCACAACAAAAGATTATTTGTGCTTTCTTCAAATCACCTGCAAAATACTGGGTGATTTGAAACACCAGAAATTTGTTGCTTCACAGTCCTTGACCCTAGAGGTCTGAAAACAAAGTGTTGGTAGGGCCACACTTTTACTCTGAAACCTTAGCTGAGTCCTCCCTTGCTCACCTGTTTCTGGAGAGGCTGCCAACCATTTATGCTCCTTGACTTGCAACTGCATCAATAATTTCTGCCTTCTCTTCTCATATGGTGTCCATGTGTGTTTTACCATTTTCCTTATAAGGACACAGTAAAACCAAAAAGAGACCTTGAGTCATATAATTTAATTGTTTTGTAATACAGCAGAAACTTAGAGGATAAACAAATTCTAAAATTGTCATTCTGTGGCTTTCTTTTTTTTTTTAAGTTATAGATTTATAATTTTATTATTCGGGTAAGATTTTCTTTTTCTT
>SJYC01074863.1:0-11891 GCA_006408675.1 Madoqua kirkii | reverse complement strand
AGTCAGACAAGGCTGTGCTCCTAGTGTGATTAGATTGACTAGTTTTCTGTGAGTATGGTTTCAGTGTGTCTGCCCTCTGATGCCCTCTTGCAACACCTACCATCTTACGGTTGAACCTATATAGACCTTTGTTGGGAAAGTGATATCTCTGCTTTTTATTATGCTGTCTAGGTTGATCACAACTTTTCTTCCAAGGAGCAAGCATTTTTTAATTTCATGGCTGCAGTCACTGATTTTGGAGTCCATGAAAATATAGGCTGTGACTATTTCCACTGTTTCTGCATTTATTTGCCATGAAGTGATGGGACTGGATCCAGTCCATGGTGACTAGACTAAAATAATCATCTATTTTGTTCTATTTTCCTACTCAATACTACTGCTATATGGGCAGTCTAATGAAATGAGCTTCTGTGAGATGAAAGAAGGTAATTAACCAGTAAAATCATAATATCCTTTATATTCATGTACTGCCTCAGAATTTAAAGCTTCCCTTGTGGCTCAGATGGTAAAGAATCTGCCAGCAATGCAGGAAACCAAGGTTTAATCCCTGGGTCAGGAAGATCCTCTGGAGAAAAGAATGACAACCCACTCCAGTATTCTTGCCTTGAATCCCTTGGACAGAATAGCCTTTTGGGCTACGGTCCATGAGGTCACAAAGAGTCTGACAGAACTGAACGACTAACACTTTTTCAGAATTTGGAAAATACTTTTATAACTAAAATGGAAATTACTGATTTTAACTCTGTTACATATTTCCTCAGGGGAAGCATTTGCATCAAAATAGCACTCTAGTGTTCTTGCCTAGAGAATCCCAGGGATGGGGGAGCCTGGTGGGCTGTCATCTATGGGGTCACGCAGAGTCAGACAGGACTGAAGTGACTTAACAGCAGCAGCAGCTGAACTTATATAAATTCTTATACATCACTTAATAAATTCCAATTTCATGAGTATTCAATTGAGGAAACATATGCCCTCAGTAGTGAAAGATTTACAAGAATAACTCACTCAATTAATTACCTGAGACTCAAAACCTGTTTTCCTAACTCCCAGGTCAGACATCACAAAATTATGATGATATATATAGTGCTAGGGAATGACAGCTTTATCTTATTCCCAACTCCAAACACCCAATCACAGTTGACACATGTAAATCATGCACACAATACTTTAGGATTATTGTCTAGATACAAGTGTCAACTTGTATCATCCTGTACTTTGCATATACCTTAATCAATATTGTTCTGGCCAGCAACATTTTTGTAAATATCCAAAAGCTTAGTTTTCATGGCCTGATTTTCTGATGATTGATTTTGTTTATCTACCACCTCCAGCAGCCGTTTTCGTTTGTCTTTTCTATCCCAACCCAAAGGAACACTCAGCCTTTTTCCTTTAATTTAATTTTATTTATTTTAATTCCAAAATAAGTAACACACTTATGAGTAGCAAAGTTTACTGAAGGCTTTATGTGATTAGAATGCCTTATATCACAGAAAAACATATAACTTATTAGCCATAGCTATTAAAAAATGTTCTTTAACATCCCATATTAAGTAATTTCTCAATGGCCATTTAATTGGTAATATTATCAATGGCCACTGTCATGTTAATTTTCATTACAAATATGCATAAAAGTTTGTTTTCCATCCATTACCCTACCTACCTTTGTGTATGCAAAGATTCTTTAAGTACTCTGATATAATAAAGGCCATATATTCAGATCTCTTTTGTGGTAGGACAAAGTAACTGTCACAGGCCTTTAAAAATTTATCAATCCTTCCTTCTACCTAAGTCACTCTATGTGGAAGGTTGCTGTGATGAAGCACAATTCTCATACTAGACATCCACATCAGAGAGTAGAAATGACTATGCTCAACTCAGTTTTAAATCACACTTTTTACAATCCTGCTCTAGGAGATAAGCAAAGAATTCCCCTTGGAAATAAAGGCTGGCTGTCAAACTTGCTTGACATTATGTCGGTACAAGATACCAATCCTAAGTTTCTGCAACATCAATCACAGACTGAATAAACCATGTTTAAACAGAAAAGCTAGTTTGTACATGTAATCATTCAAGATGCTCATAAAACGGGTACTTCTCATGATTTCATTAAGTAGGAAGTTTCTCTTTATATTTAGTAAAAGCAATGTGTTGCCCTGGTTCTCAGATCTCTATTTCCTAGTCACTGCATTGCCTTAAGTAAAACTCACTGTTGTTTTGTCTTGGGTCCTGGGTACAGCAGGTAATAAAAATTAGAGAGAAAATATATATTCCCTAAACTTTTTTCAGCTAAAGATACTTTTTCTGATGTCCATGCTAGGGAGAAGCTCATGCAGCTGTCTCCATACTCAGAGTTTGGAATCTGGTGACGATGCTAAAGTTGGTATCATGGATAAGGACCACATGGTATCATGTGGAGCTGGAGTCAGAGTTCTTTGATCAAGAATAAATCTGCAGATGTCATCTGATTCAACCTAACAGCAGCATGTAACAGTTTATCACTTCTCCTTGAAACTCTTGCTCCCTTACCTTTCAGGACACCACCCTCTTCCACTTTATTCCTGACACACTGGCAACCCTTTTGCAGTTTGCTTCACGGATGCTTCCTAATTCCTTTAACCTCAAAATGCTGAGATGCCTCCGAGATTAATCCTCTACTCTTTTTCTATCTACTCTCACTTCCTTAGTGATCTCAACCAGCTTTATGGCTTGATTTGGTTATATTATTTCTCCCTTGAACTCCAGATTTGTATGACCACCTCAAAGTCCAAAACTGACTTCAGGATCAACAGTCCCCCACCCCCAACAAACCAGTTTTGCCTGAAAATTTCTCCATCTCTGATAACAACCAATAAATATTTTCATCATTCTTTTCTCTCATGCTTATTTTCAACCTATCAAAATTTTTATTTTGTCTTCAGACATATCTACTTCTCAATATCTTCACTACTTTCAAGTCACAAAATTCTCTTGCTAAATTATTGTGATAGTTTTTCTCTTGAGTTGCCATCTTATATTCTATTTGCAACAGAGAAGCAAGAATCATCTTGTGTCCAAATGCAAATAAATGTCCATGACTTGTCTGTTGGCTGTTAGATTTGGACTTGCTGTATATTCACCATTCTGTTTCTGAGCTAAAAGCATGAAAATTACAAGTTCAAATCTCTGGCTAATTGTGCTCTTGAGATATATGAATAAGAAGCACTGGTGAGATTTTAGCAGTTTGGAAAAAGGAAGAATATATGTTCTCTGCTTTTTGCTCTTGTAGTAGCAACAGCAAGAGACTTCAAGCAACCAAGGGTTCCAGCATCATATAGTGAGTGTCATTGGTGATATAAACATCAGCAGGGGAAACTCCGGCTCAGTGATGCTTCTTGTAACAACAACAATGGTGAATCAGTTGTCCTGTAGAAATAGCAGTGAAGATTCCTTCAATCCAGCAGCCACGGCAGGTCTGTGGGCTACAATAGGAGCTATAGCAGAGTTCCCATCTCTGGAGAAATCCTATTCTCCTTTATGCTCTTCCAATTCCAGTGCCTTATTTAAGTTACTCTCCCTGTTTTCCTGACTGGATATTCATCAATATTATATAAATGTAATAAATTAGGGTAAGTGCTATGATTGTTATACAGGAATAGTTGATGTAGAAAAAAATTTTTTTCATGGGAAGAAACAAGAAAAAATCTTCATGTGGAGGAATTTCTTGCTAAGGATCTAAAAGACTGAGGTAGTAAGGGAATGGAGTGAAGAAAAAGAAGAAAAAAACACATACCAATTTTTAAAGTATATTTTGAGAAGGATTACCTTAAGACTTAAAATGCACTTTATTTTTTTCAGGACATTTTTTTCTTCATTGTTTTCAAGAAATCACTCTACCCTAGTTGAGTAATTGTATCCAGACTTCTTTTACTCTCTTATTAAATGGGTCTTTTTCTTAACCCCTTTTAACTTCGTAGGATTACAGACTATAACTAGCCAAGGGGAAAACTGGGAATAGAAAAGGTTGTATAAACAAGTTCCATACATCCTATTTGACAGATTAAAAAAACTAGCAGCTATGGAACCCAGGGGAAGGCACTGAAACATATTTAATCAATGTTTGCAAATTGCTTTGAGATTCTGAATAAACACATACATATGAAAAGTTATATAATCATTTTTCTTATTTTTTCTTATAGTGTAGTTTGTTTGTGAGATTATACTTTGGTGAACAGCAGAAAGTGGGTATCTTCCCAGATTTAATTTAAGAAGGACAACTTTATATCATGAAAATTGTAAATTTCTACTAAATTTTATTAGGATTGCTTTCTTACACCAAGCAATAATAGTTATAAATAATTAAACAATAAAAGAAGTCTAAGCATGTGTGATTCAAATTCTTTAATGCATGCCTCAGGCATGTGATAAGTCATAACGATAGAATCAAATTGGCTTTAATCAAGAAACCTGCATTAATGATATAGTAATTCATACCTTATTGTCTGTTTATTACTATAACGTCATTGATGTTTTTGCAGGCTCAAAGATCTGCTCTTTTTTTGTGCACCACATATACTAAAACACCCCAAATTCTGATTAAGCACAGATGTCCTCTTCTTAATGCCAGAATTTTAATATTAGCTGCAAATTCTTGAAGGTCTTTTAGCTTTAAATGTCACATTTTAGGGCACAACGCAAGATGTGAAAATAGCAATTCTTTTCACTTTCCATCTTGTTAGATTGTCCCTGTGATACAGTTAAACAGACCATGAAATGGGCTCTCTCAAAACTAAATTTCAAAAGATTGAAATCTATAGGAATTTTCAGACACTTCTCTGATCTCATAAATAGAGCATCTCAAAATAGTTCATTTTAAAAACTGAAAATTAATACCTTAAAGAGAGATAATTTGACTCTATTAAAATTTGCAAGATTTAGTCTTGCATGCAAGCTTGTCATCAGTTTGTCTCAGAGCTCTGCACTTGCCAAAATACCCAACAGTTTCATGGTATCTGGCAAGCAATTAAAAAAAAAAAAATGAGTAGGTCTGATCAGTATTTATGTTATAGTGAAACATTCTGAAGAGAACTAATAAAATCTTGAAACCCTGTCTCTGTGAGGACCAGGGAAACTAAGCTCTGTGGCTCCTAAGACGCCATTCATGTTGTACTCCGTTTGAGTGTTGCTCGAGGCCAGCTGATGAACATCTCCAGGGTGAGTCTGATGAGGTTACGACTATTTCATCCCAGGATTCTAGCACTGAGGCGCAGTTCATTCAATTCATGGCTTTATTCTCTTTTAGACGTCCCTGAGGGCTAGAAGGATGTCACTGTTTCTCATGGTTTCTTGATTTAGGCCTAGCAGAGGATGGCAGTCTCTTGGATTGATTATATACCAAAAAAGCATATCAATCAGTTTCCATTTAAAGCCCTTTTCTTTTCCTATTTCAAAGAAAATTACTTCACACTCCAAGAATTACCAAGTGGATCATATTCTCCTTTTTTTTAATGCCATGCCTAGGCCTAAGTCTTTGATGGTTCTCCAAGGCCTGATAATTAAGTCCAGGCTGAGTAGCTCAGCATTTAGCATGACCTCAGCTTATTACTCTTTCATCAATTCCCTCCAACATTCCTACCTCCTCCTAGGTACAATGAGCTCTACATGCACTAGAACACTCCACAATTTGCCAAAAGATCATGTGCTTTGATGCCACCATTTACAATATCCTCAGTGCTTAAAATAACATTTTAGATATTTTTTTTCTCTTGGAAAGATTATATTAATGCTTTTAAATCAGGGGGTTTTTTTTGTTTGTTTTTTGGTTTTTTTTTTTTTTTTTTTTGGTCCCAAACACATTGACTGGCCCAGTCAGGAATATTTTATTAATTCAATAGATATTCTAGTATGCCTTTTCTCTGTTGGGCATTAAAAGCTAGAAACTCTACAGTGAACAGAGCTTTGGACCTCTACAAAATTTATCAAAGAAACAATCACAATTTAGAATACTAAGTTGATAACAAAGAGAGGACTTAGTGGTGTGGTAAGGATAAGCCTTGGGGCACCTAACCCAATTCTGATATTTAAGACAGATTTCATGAATGATGAAATATACAAGGAGAAACATGAATGATAAGCAGGAGTTAACTGGGTGAACAGTTAAGAATCTCATTTCCATTAAAAGGTCAAATTTTCCTCAGAATATAATAGAGTACCTTGCATTATGTCAAGCTTATATATACATCATCTGCTTAATTCTTATAATTTTGGATTAGGTACATAAAATTATTCCATTTGATAAACTGTATGATAAGGTAAAAAGATATAACCCTGAAAGACAAGCTCCCCAAGTCCGTATGCTAATGGAGAAGGCAGAGAAACAGCTCCAGAAGTAATGAAGAGGCTGAATAAAAGTGGAAACAACACCCGTTTGTGGATGTGTCTGATGGTGAAAGTAAAGTCTGATGCTGTAAAGAACAATATTGCATAAACCTAGAATATAGGGTCCATGAATTAAGGTAAATTGGAAGTAGTCAAAAAGGGGATGGCAAAAGTGTACTTCAACACTTTAGGAATCAGTGAACTAAAATGGATACAAATGGATGAATTTAATTCAGATGGCCATTATATCTACTACTATGGGCAAGAATCCCTTAGAAAAAATGGAGATGAAAAGAAGTCCCATAGTCAACAAAAGTCTGAAGCAGTACTTGGGTGCAATCTCAAAAATGGCACAGTGATATCAGTTAGTTTCCAAGGCAAATCATTCAATATCACAGTAAGCCAAGTCTATGTCACAACCACTAATACTGAAGAAGCTGAAGCTGAATGATTCTATGAAAACCTACAAGACTTTCCAGAACTAGCATCCAAAAGAGATGTCTTTTCATCATAGGGGACTGTATCATAGGGAAATGCAAAAGTATGAAGCCAAGAGATTGCTGGAATTACAGGCAAGCTTGGCCTTGGAGTACAGCATGAAGCAGGGCAAAGGCTAACAGAGTTTTGCCAAGAGAACACACTGGTCATAGCAAACACCATCTTCCAACAGCACAAGAGAAGACTCTACACAGGGACATCACCAGATGGTCAATACCAAACTCAGATTGCTTATGTCCTTTGCAGCCAAACATGGGGAAGCTCTATACAGTCGACAAAAACAAGACTGGGAGCTGTGACACAGATCAAGAATGCCTCATTGCAAAATTCAGACCTAAATTGAAGAAGGTATGAAAAGCCACTAGGACATTCAGGTATGACCTAAATCAAACCTCTTATAATTATACAGTGAAAGTGGCAAATAAATCAGATAAACAGAGTGTCTGAAGAACTATGAACAGAGGTTCATAACATTGTACAGGAGGCCATGATCAAAACTATCCCAAAGAAGAATAAATGCAAAAAGGCAAAACAGTTTTCTGAGAAAGCCTTACAAATAGCTGAGAAAAGAAGAGAAGTGAAAGGCAAAGGAGAAAAGGAAAGATACACCTGTCTGAATGCAGAGTTCCAAAGAATACCAAGGAGAGATAAGAAAGCCTCCATAAGTGAACAATGCAAAGAAATAGAGTAAAATAATAGAATGAGAAAGTTTAGAGGTCTCTTCAAAAAAAATTAGAGATACCAGGGAACATTTCATGCAAAATGGGCACAATAAAGGGCAGAAACATTATGGATCTAACAAAAGCAAAAGATGTTAAGAAGAGGTGGCAAGAATACACAGAAGAACTATACAAAAAAAAAAGTCTTAATGACCCAGATAATTACTATGGAATCACAATAAACCATGGAAAATTCTGAAAGAAATGGGAATACCAGACCACCTGACCTGCTTATGATCCAAGCTCCACTGCTTACTACCCATTTGGTACTTGGTAATTGTTAAGTTGCTCTAAATGTCATTTTAAAAAATGTATAATATGGTCATATAGAAACCCATTATGGATTTTTCTAATGGTTAAAGGAGTTGTAGGCTGATCATTCCTTGCAGCCCTTGACACAATAAACACACTTAGTAGATAATTTATTGTTGTTATTATCTGGGTCAAAAACATTTCCAATGTATTCTGTATTCTAGCAGAGTAGCAAGTCCATGAAATTTTCAGAATCTTGACCTAGTTGAGAAATAATCTCAAATACACATTCTGAACATGATATAAGGGTATGGATATTACAAAAGTCAAAAAGCTGTTCAGATTTCAATAGCTCTGAAAGTCATCTTAATGAAAGGCTAGATGTAGGCACTCCAGCAGTTACAGTATTTCCCTCTTTTTGTATTAAGAAAAAGAATATGCACAACCAGTCCAGGATTTTATTTCAATTATTAAAAGTCATTCAACTTTAATAATAAAGATGCTTTAATATGAGTCTCAGTGCTATCCCTTAACTGAGTCCCTCTGCTTTTTCATATTCTTCTGGGGAGCAAGCTCACAATGTATCAATCTGTAGATTGCCTTGTAGACTGTCAATAGTAGTTTTGACAATATTGATTCTCCCAATCCACAAGCATGATATATCTTTTCATGATGTATGCATTTTTCAATGACTTTCATCAGTATCTTATAATTTTCAAAGTATAGGTCCTATGTCTCCTTAGATAAATTTATCCCTGTGTATCTTATTCTTTTTAATATGATGGTATCAATAACCTCAGATATGCAAATGACACCACCCTTATGGCAGAAAGTGAAGAGGAACTAAAAAGCCTCTTGATGAAAATGAAAGTGAATAGTGAAAAAATTGGCTTAAAGCTCAACATTCAGAAAACAAAGATCATGGCATCTGATCCCATCACTTCATGGGAAATAGATGAGGAAACAGTGTCAGACTTTACTTTTTTGAGGCTCCAAAATCACTGCAGATAGTGACTGCAGTCATGAAATTAAAAGACACTCCTTGGAAGAAAAGTTATGACCAACCTAGATAGCATATTGAAAAGCAGAGACATTACTTTGTCAACAAAGGTCCATCTAGTCAAGGCTGTGGTTTTTACAGTGGTCACGTATGGATATGAGAGTTGGACTGTGAAGAAAGCTGAGTGCTGAAGAATTATTGCTTTTGAACTATTGTGAAGAAGACTCTTGAGAGTCCCTTGGACTGCAAGGAGATCCAGCCAGTCCATTCTGAAGGAGATCAGCCCTGGGCTTTCTTTGGAGGGAATGATGCTAAACCTGAAACTCCAGTACTTTGGCCACCTCATGTGAAGAGTTGACTCATTGGAAAAGACTTCGATGTTGGAAGGGATGGGGGGCAAGAGAAGAAAGGGACCTCAGAGGATGAGATGTCTGGATGGCATCACTGACTCGATGGATGTGAGTCTGAGTGAACTCTGGGAGTTGGTGATGGACAGGGAGGCCTATCGTGTTGCGATTCATGGAGTCACAAAGAATCTGACACGACTGAGCAACTGAACTGAACTGAACTGAAATGGAATTTTTTTTCTTGAATTTCTCTTTCTCATATTTCATTGTTGTATAGAAATGCAATAAATTTACGTGTATTAGTTTTGTAATCTGCCACTTTACAAAATTCATTGATGAGTTCTAGTGTGTTGGTATCATGCTTATGATCTTCTTTATATAGTATCATGTCATCTGCAAACAGGGCTAGTTTAATTTTTTATTTTACAATTTGGATTCCCTTTACTTCTTTTCCTTCGTTGGTGTAACTAGGACTCCTAAACTATGTTGAATATAGGTGTTGAGAATGGACATCCTTGTCTTTTTCCTGATCTCAGAGGAAAAGTTTTAAACTTTTCATCATTGATTATGATGTTAGCTGTCGTATGTGGCCTTTATTATGTTGAGGTATGTACCTTCTATGCCCACTTTCTATAGAGATTTTATCATAAATGGGTGCTGAATTTTGTCAAAAACATTTTCTACATCTATTGAGAAGATCACATGGCTTTTATTCTTCAGTTTGTTGATGTGGTATACCACATTGATTGATTTGAGTATACTGAAAACTCTATACATTCCTGGGATGAATCCCACTTTATCATGGTTTATAATCATTTTAATGTAGTGTTGGATTCAGATTGTTAGTATTTTGCTGAAGATTTTTGTATCTATGTTCATCCATGATATGGGACTGTAATTTTCTCTTTTTTTGTGCTATCTTTGCCTGGATTTATAATTAGTTTTGAAGTTTTCTTTCCTCTGATTTTTTTTGGAACAGTTTCAAAAGGATAGGCATTAACTGTTCTCTAAATGTTTGATAGAATTCACCTGCAAAGCCATCAGGTCCTGCACTTTTGCTTGTTGGGAGTCTTTAAATGACAGCTTCCATTTTAATGTTTGTAATTAGTCTGTTCATATTTCTATTACTTCCTGAGTCATTCTATGGAGATTGTACCTTTCTAAGAATCCATCTATTTCTTCCAGGTTGTCATTTTTTTTCTTTCTTTCTTTTTTTTTTTTTTTGGCTTACAGTTGCTCATAGTAATTGTCTCTTAGGATTCTTGGTATTTCTCTGAAGTCAGTGTAATTTCTCTTTTTTCTTTTCTGTTTTTTATTTATTTGAGTCCCCTCAGTTTTTTGCTTGATGAGTCTGGCTAGTTTGCAAATTTTGTCCATTTTTTCAAAGAAACAGCTTTAATTTAATTGATCTTTGTGATTATTGTCTTTATCTTTATTTCATTTATTTTTGCTCTGATTTTTATAATTCCCTTCCTTCTATTAACTTTGAGTTTTGTTTGTTCTTCTTTCTCTAGTCATTTTAGATGTAAAGTTAGATTGTTTATTGGTGATTTTTCCAGTTTCTTGAGATAAGATTGTATTGCTGTAAACTTCCCTCTTAGAACTGCTTTTGCTGCTTCACATATGTTTTAGACCATTTATTTTGCTTTAGTTTTCATTTGTCTCTAGGTATTTTTTACTTTGTCTCTAATTTCTTCATTGATCCATTTTTTGCTTAGTAGCATATTGTTTTTGTGTTTTTATAGTTATTTTTTCTTATAGTTTATTTCTAATCTTATAGTGTTATAATCAGAAAAGACGCTTGATATAATTTCAGTTTTCTTAAATTTGCCAATGCTTGTCTTGTGGTTTTAGCATGTAGTCAATCCTGGAGAATATTCTGTGTGCACTTGAGAATGTGAGGTCTGCTCTTTTGGGATGGAATGGTCTATAAATATCAGTTAACTCCTACTGGTCTAACGTATCATTTATGACCTCTATTTCCTTATTAATTTTGTTTCTGGGCAATCTTTCCATCAATGAATGTGGGTTATTATCCTTACTCTCTGTCTCTCTTCTTCTTGGACCCCTATAATGTGAATATTGGTTCATTTAATGTTGTCCCAGAGGTCTCGTAGGCTATCCTTATTTTTTTCGTTTTTCTTTTTTTTTTTCTATATTCTGTTTTTATGGCAGTGATTCCACCATTCTGTTTTCCAGGTCAATTATCTGTTCTTCTGTCTCAGTTATGCTTCTGTTGATTCTTTCTAGTCTTGCTCATCCTTGTTTGCTTGTCCTTTAATTCTTCTAGGTCTTTAGTAAACATCTCTTGTATCTTCATTATTTTATATGAGATTTTGCATCATCTTCATTATCATTATTCTGATTTGTTTTTTCCTGTAAAGTTGCCTATATACTCTTCATTTAGTATTTTTCTGCTATTTTTTCTTGTTTCTTCATCTGAGAAATAATCCTCTGCTGTTTCCATTTTAACTTCCTATGATTGTGGTTTCCATTCTAGAGACTGAGGGATTTTAGTTCTTTTTGCTTCTCCTGTCTGCCCTCTGGTAGATGAGGCTAAGAGAACTGTCCATGTTTCCTGATGGGAATGACTGGTGATGGGGAAAACTGGATCTTTCTCCAGTGGGCAGGGCTGTGCTCAATAGAGCTTTAATCGAACTGTCTGCTGATGGGTAGGGCTGTGCCCCTTCCCTGTTGGCTTTTTTTTTTTTTTTTTTTTTT
>SJYC01074860.1:0-10729 GCA_006408675.1 Madoqua kirkii | reverse complement strand
CACGCTTCCAGCAGTGGATGTGTTAATTTCTTCCTTTTGAAACAGGAATCCAAGTTCTTGTCTGCAGAGCCAAAGAATGGCATCCGTGAACAGCAGAACACTCACAGTAGCAAGTGAATAGGATTCATTAAAGGGAGGAAAGTACAAAACTCTCAGCATGGACACTGAGAGGGGGTAAAGAGTCCATCCAAGGTGGGACTTAACAGCAGCTTTTATATTCTTCCTTCAGTTCAGTTCAGTTCAGTCATGTCCGACTCATTGTGACCCCATTGATCGCACCACGTTAGGCTTCCCTGTCCATCACCAACTCCTGGGATTTGCTCAAACTCATGTCCATTGAGCCAGTAATGACCTCCAACAATCCCATCCTCTGTCATCCCCTCTCCTCCTGCCTTCAATCTTTACCAGCAACAGGGTCTTTTCCAATGAGTCAGTTCTTCGCATCAGGTGGCCAAAGTATTGGAGTTTCAACTTCAACATCGGTCTTTCCAATGAATATTCAGGACTAATTTCCTTGATGATGGACTGGTTGGATCTCCTTGCAGTCCAAGGGACTCTCAAGAGTCTTCTCCAGCACCACAGTTCAAAAGCATCAGTTCTTTGGTGCTCAGTTTTTTTTATAGTCCAACTCTCACATCCATACATGACTTCTGGAAAAACCATACCTTTGACTAGATGGACATTTGTTAGCAAAGAAATGTCTCTTCTTTTTATATGCTGTATAGGTTTATCTTAACTTTTCTTCCAAGGAGTATGTGTCTTTTAATTTTATGGCTGCAGTCACCATCTGCAGTGATTTTAGAGCCCCTCAAAATAAAGTCTGTCACAGTTTCCACTGTTTCCCCATCTATTTGCTATCTCTTCAAGCAAATTATATACCACAAGGGAACATTTCATGCAATGGTGGGCTCAATAAAGGAGAGAAATAGTATGGACTTAACAGAAGCAGAAGATATTAAGAAGAGGTGGCAAGAATACACAGAAGAACTACACAAAAAAGATCTTCATGACCCAGATAACCATGATATGTGATCACACCCATAGAGCAAGATATCTTGAATGCAAAGTCTAGTGGAGAAGCATCACTACAAACAAAACTAGTGGAGGTGATGGAATTCCAGTTGAGCTAGTTCAAATTCTGAAAGGTGATGCTGTAAAAGTGGTGCACTCAATATGCTTGCAAATTTGGAAAACTCAGCAGTGGCACAGAGCTGGAAAAGGTTATCTTCACTCCAATCCCAAAGAAAGGCAATGTCAAAGAATGTACAATGACCACACAACTGTAGCCATCTCACATACTAGCAAAGTAATGCTCAAATTCTCTAAGCCAGGCTTCCATAGTGCATGAAACATGAACTTCTGGATGTTCAGTCTGGATTTAGAAAAGGCAGAAGAACCAGAGATCAAATTGCCAACATCCATTAGATTACTGAAAAAGCAAGAGAGTTCCAGAGAAACATCTACTTCTTCTTCACTGACTATGCCAAAGCCTTTGGCTGTGTGGATCACAACAATCTGTGGAAAATTCCAAAAGAGATGGGCATACCAGACCACCTTATCAACTTCCTGAGAAACCTACCTATCTGCAGGTCAAGAAGAGCAGTTAGAACTGGACATGGAACAACAGACTGGTTCCAAATAGGAAAAGGAGTATGTCAAGGCTGTATACTGTCACCCTACTTGTTTAACTTATATAAAGTGTACACCATGCAAAATGCCAAGCTGATATCGAGATTGCCAGAAGAAATATCAGTAACCTCAGATATGCAAATGACACCACCTTTATAGCAAAAAGAGCAGAACTAAAGAGCCTCTTGATGAAAGTGAAAGAAGAGAGTCTGTCCCCAGTTTCCCTTCTTACCCTCAATCTTTCCCCAAATCTCAGTCTTTTCCAATGAGTTATTTATTTGCATCAGATGGCCAAAATATCAGAGTTTCAACTTCAGCATCAGTCCTTCCAAGTATATTCAGGTTTATTTTCCTTTAGGATTGACTGGTTTGTTCCCCTTGCTGTCCAAGGGACTTTCAAGAATCCTCTCCAGAACCTCAGTTAAAAAGCATCAAATATTTGTTGCTTTATGGTTCAACTTTCACATCTGTACATGACCACTGGAAAAGCCGTAGCTTTGATTGTATGGACCTTTGTCAGCAAAGTGATATATCTACTTTTTAATAAGCTGTCTAGGTTTGTCATAGCTTTTCTTCCAAGGAGCAAGTGTCTTTGAATGTCATGGTTGTAATCACTGTCTACAGTGATTTTGGCTGCCAAGAAAATAAAATCTGTCACTGTTTCCACATTTCCTCCATCTTTTTGCCATGTAGTGATGGGACCAGATGCCATGATCTTAGTTTATTGAATGTTGTGTTTTAAGCCAGCTTTTTCACTCTCATCTTTCACCTTCATCAAGAGACTCTTTAGTTCTTATACATTTTCTGCCATTAGAGCAGTATCTTAAATTCTTAAAATTGCAATATGATATATGATTTTGTAACATAATATAGCCTATATTTTTGTATGATACAACTTTATAATACAGTTTTTCCCCAAAGTATTTATTATTTAACCAGTGATATTTTTAAAATTTTAGATAAAGTCCATCTCTTTCATGTTACATGGTCTTTTCAGAAATATCTTTATCTTAAAAAAAGCTTTGTTGAATGCATTTTGCTCTATAATTTTAATTGATTCATATATCTTATCCAAAATAACAAAATTCAGATTTTAAAATGTAAGAGTATTTTCACTAAGAACATCACTCTTTAATGTTATGAGTGTCTCTTCAATGATATACTGATAACCTGCATTTTCATTAACATAAATATTAATGTTAAAGTAACATAGTATTCTGGAGAATCCCATGGATGGAAAAGCCTGGTAGGCCGCAGGCCATGGGGTTCCTAAGAGTCGAACACACAGAGTGACTTCACTTTCACCGTTCACTTTCATGCATTGGAGAAGGAAATGGCAACCCACTCCAGTATTCTTGCCTGGAGAATCCCAGGGACAGAAGAGCCTGTTGCGTGCCATCTATGGGGTCACACAGAGTCATACACGACTGACACGTCTTACCAGTAGAAACATAGTATCCAGAAGTTATCATTGAGCATTTTCATTGAAGAATATCCTGTTCATGAAATTGCATGTGGATTTTATAACATTGTATAATGCTTTTTATAATATTGCATGATGATCTGTGCTTTTTTAGATCTAAATAATTTTAATGTATTTGTCTTTCCCAATTTTATTTCAAGCATACTTCCAGTTATCACTACTGGTATGCAAAATTTACTGCTGGACTAAATTTCCTACTGAAAATTTTGAATATCAATCATATTATTTAGAATATAAAATTAATGCAAAAATTGATTTTCAGTATTCATTGAAAACAGTAATGCCCTCATCAAAATCCATGTGGGAAAAGGGAATTACACACACCTGTCTTCATGAATCAGATCAGCTCTTATCTATGCATCAATAGTTCCAAAACTAACATGAAGTTTGCAATACATTTTCTTTTGTTTTTTATTTATGTGGGTTAATAAAGCATCACATATGTATGTAGTTGTTGTCATTCTAGGCAGAACAATAGCCATCTGCGTGTGATTAGTTTCTGTGATATAAAGTTGCCCCTGAGAAGTACTCAGCCCCCATTGATATATATAACTACAAAATACCCTGTCACAACAGAGAAATTATTTCACACCATATTATATTCATTAGTGTGCACTATGTATAATGGAAAATTGATTATTATTTTAATGTAGCTATGATGACCGTCTTTGTATTTTCTAATCTCATCAAATCCATTGAATACAACCAAGCTTGTTTCCATAGCAACCATGAGTGAAAAGAAGAACTACAATAGAGGTATATGCTGCACTTAAAAAAGGATAAAATTTTAGAAAGGATCGGATAAGGAAATTCTGGAAGGAGGGGATTCTGAGTCAGTAGTGACCAAGAGGGTCTATAAATCTGTGACCAAAAAGACATATTAAGTAATTGACTACATGGTCAGGCAGACAAATCACGATCAAGCAATAATTTTCAGAATAAAATTTGACTATTTCAGGAAACACAGTGTCTTTAAGCTTCCTACAAGGCTAAAAAACATTTCTAAATCTATGATTTGAGGATGACAGAATAAACGTAACTATTAAAAAAATAAAAATTCAGGCTAGGGTGTTGCCCAAGCTCTATAACTGTCAAATTGCAATTTTTGCAATTTACAATTTCTAGAACTTAAAAGGGATACTCATTTAAAACCAATATTTTTATTTTCAAATTGCCGGAACAAAAATTTACAGCCTCCTTCTGCAGGGAGGGAGTACAGATGAATTATGTAAGAGAGACAGAAGAAATGACATCTTACTGATCTGTTCTGAGAAGATAGCAAAGACCTGACTAGAAAATAACCCAGAAAAATTGTTGTAAATGCTGGAAAAAAGTAGAATAGCAGCTGAGGTCACAGGGCTTAATCTAAAGGTACTAGTAAGGAAATGAGCTCTTTTTCCCTGAAGCTTCAGCTGAGTCCCTTTAACACTTATAAGAGGCGAGGCTTGTCCAGCCAAGTTAGCAATTGTACAGGGACACTTTGGATTGTTGATCACTTAAGCTTGAACACAGTGTAATGTAATCCATGGAAATAAAAGACCTTTGGGGTCTTCAATAATTTTTAACAGCAAAAGAGAGGTTTTAGGCAAACAGAATTGAAAGCACAGAAAAGATGGGATACTTTCCTTGAAAATAATTTTCATGCTAAATACAATTTTCATGCTATGTCCAGGTTTCACAGGATTATAAGTAAACATGTACCAGTAAAGTTATAAAGTAGAATCTGTGAAATAGTGGACAAATTGAAGTATTATATTCCTAACTCTATTTGAATAAATTAAATTAATAGCTTCTTATTCATTGCACACAAATATTTTTGTATCATTAACATTCTTATTCCAATGAACATACAAAACAAATAAGATTGAGGTAGAAGTACCGTTTTGTTTTAGTTCCTCCTCCAGTTCCATCTCACAGCCCAGGACACGTCTCTCCTTAACAGTGGTGGAGAGCATCTTCTCTCTTCTACCTACCACTAGAGAAATAGAAACAACTTTGCCCAACAAACCAGGGTGCTGCAGAGGCCACACCATCTGCTCATCTGAAGGTGAGTGGACTGGAAAATACAAAGGAGGAAGTGCCCAGTGGACATTGAACTTGGCCCCTGACTGCAACAACTGAGCCTCCAGGACCAAAAGACTTGATATCAGAAGGCAGAAGGCACACGTGACTCTGGCTCCCAGGCTCCAGCACCAAAGGCCATGGGGATCTGACAGCAGCAGCAGTAAGACTCTACCCTGGTCCTTCTACCTGGGATTGCACCTGTGACTGGGCTCCTGGTTGTGCTGGTGGGGCTCTGAACCCAGGAAATCCTAAATGCAGTGGAGGCCCCACCATTCCAGGACACCCAGTGATGATGCTGGTGACAACAGTGATACCAGCGATAGCAAGATACCAGGAATCCTGAAGCCACCAGAGACACCTCTGATTGAGGTGATAGAGTGGACTGTGTTGATTCTACAAAACAATCAGAGAAAGTGAAAGTCAGAGAAGCAAAAATCTTGTGCTGTTGTCCCACCTACTGAAAAAAGAAAGGCCTCTAATTATCACCCTGTTGAATTGTGGGAGTCAAAGTTTAAAAAGCATTACCTAAAAGAAAGGCAGTCACTGTTTCAGATGCACAGGAAGAGGAACAACTAATTAAGCATCACACAAAATTCATAGTAACATTGTATCACAAAAAGGAAAAGATGATTCCCCAGAAATCAAAATTAAAATCACAGAAGATTGTGATCTCACAGAGAATTCAAAATGGCTGTCACGAAGAAAGTCAAAGAGTAACAAGAAATCTCAGAAAGAGATTTTAACGAGCTCAAGGGTAAAATTAATGAGCAGAAGGAATACTTTACCAAAGAAAGTAAAACTTTTAAAGAGAACCAAACAAATTCTGGAGCTGAAGAGCCCAATATGCAAGAGAAGGATATATTAGAAAACATTGAAAATAGAGCAGGCCATTTGGAAAAGAAAATTACTTAGCTTGAAGGTAAAAATCTAGAAATGATGCAGGGAGAAGAGGAAAGAGAACTTGATTATTTTTATAAATGAAGAAATTCTTTGAGATCCACCCAACTCTATTAGGAAAGACAACATTAGAATAATGTTGGAAGCAGGAAAAGAGAAGCAAGAAGGAAGCAATGAGCTTATTTAAAGAAATAATAGGTGAGAACTTTCCAAACCTAGGAAGGAAGTAGATATATAAGCCCATGAAGCTAAGAGAATACCTAACTACTTTAATGCAAACACTATATTAAAACTATCAAAATCAGTGATAAACAGTTTTAAAGCCAGCCAAAGAAAAAAGTACAGTAAGCTACAAAGGGCCACTAACCTTTTGCACAACTTAAAATTTCTACCCCTAAGCCTGTTCTTCTGCCTACAAATGTTTATTCATTATTGAAAAAGTGCAAGTTAGCTACTCAATCGTATCTGACTCTTTACAAGCCCATGGACTGTAGCCGACCAGGCTCCTCTGTCCATGGGAATCTCTAGCCATTTCCTTCTCCAGTGGATCTTCCCCACTCAGGGACTGAACCTCAGTCTACTACATTGCAGGCAGATTCTTCACTGTCTGAGCCACCAGAGAAGCCCATTGTATTCATTACTGAGCACCATGTCAAATGGCACCTTTTCCCATGGAGGCCTCTTAACAATCTACCAAAGAGTAGGCCTCAAGGCTCTTATATCCCTTCCTAGCATCAGTCTTTCTCACTGTCTTAATAGCGAACTCTCTAAGAGCGCTACCAAATACCTAGCGTCTAGCACAGACTCTGGCCCCCATATTAGTCAGTCAATATCTTTTTGATAAATAAATAAACAAAAAATGTACAGCAATTTTTGAAGAAAAAACTTTTTTTTTTTGGCAGATTCTTCACTGTCTGAGCCACCAGAGAAGCCCATTGTATTCATTACTGAGCACCATGTCAAATGGCACCTTTTCCCATGGAGGCCTCTTAAAAATCTACCAAAGAGTAGGCCTCAAGGCTCTTATATCCCTTCCTAGCATCAGTCTTTCTCACTGTCTTGATAGCGAACTCTCTAAGAGCGCTACCAAATACCTAGCGTCTAGCACAGACTCTGGCCCCCATATTAGTCAGTCAATATCTTTTTGATAAATAAATAAACAAAAAATGTACAGCAATTTTTGAAGAAAAAACTTTTTTTTTTCAAGTTAAGTTCTAGTAAAAAATTGCCATTTGTGGCCATACACTGGGGGCATTCAGTATTAATACTGCCATTGAAGAGACTTCCTAAAATGTAAGAGCAACTGTCAAATATCTTAATTTTATGAAAGTCATTTAAAACTTAATAAAATTATTACAAAAGCAATAATGATAATCATGCTGAAGACTGAGTTAATTTCCAGAAGGTAGCTTTTCAGAGACCTGGCTGGATATAAAGATATGATTGAGCACATTTCAAGGACCATGACTGGGGTTTTGATGATTCAGAAACAAGATCATTCTCTACCTTGAAAGGCGATATGTCCTCAGTGTCCCATGTTTCTCTTTCAGGGGACGTGTTTGGTGGCCAAACAGTTTGGACACTGCATTACAAGAGTTAGAAACTTGAATTGGTGGCCTCAACCCCAAATACCTGACTGGGGTATTACCTGTAAGCCTAATGAACTCTTTCTGAGAAACTTATTAACATTTACTGGAATACTTAGTTTCCATGGAAACAGTTTTGTTTTGTTTCATGGAAACAGTTTTATAAAAACTTTAAAACTAGATTTTTCTCAAGGAGTATCATCAGGTTCACATAAGAATTAGTGATCCTTGATTCAGACCCTCTAGAGTTTTATAACCTAAAGTTTGAAAAGATGATTTGACCTGGAACTTTTTTTTTTCTTTAAATTAAGCCAGTTTCCTCAGCCTTAACAAAAACATCTCGAAGGTCATCTGCCTTGGAACTGCTTAGTGTGCCTGCTAGGAAAGTTTAACTGCCAAATATTTTTACCAGTACCTTTGTAGGAAAAAATTTCATACCTTTGTAAAATTATTTTGTATTGACTAATGAATTAATTAAAATATCTAACAAAAGGAAAATTATAGTTTTGACAAAACTATGTGCTTTATTTTGGGTGAATGAAATATCTTAACTGAATTTTAAGCTTATAGCAATAAAATATCCACACTTTAAAGGACATATTGATGTTATAACATATTTTGGCAAGAGAAAGGAGCTTAAGTTCATCTAACAGTAGTAGGAGATCATCGAGAACTTACACGCAGCTCAGATTTATGCCATGAAAAATTAGGTTATGGTCTACTGTAAGAATAGCCCTGTCTACCTGCCTGCTTTCCTGAAATAATTTAAGATTCCTATGGTGCAGAAATATCACAGATTTACTTTAAGTTTATTTGTATATGTGTGTGCTTAGTCGTGTCTGACTCTTTGAGACCCCATGGACTGTAGCCCACCAAGTTCTTCTGGCCATGGAATTTTCCAGGCAAGAATACTGAACTGGGTTACCATTTATGTGCTGCTGAAGCTAACACAGTTTTATTTACTTTTAACCAAATTGTATTTTTTCTCATCATTTCAAAACTGTTAATGGATCAATTAATGTCACAGTTTTCTGGCTGGAATTCTGAACAGGATAAAAGAAAGCTGTCAATAGCAGGGACATTTTTGCCTGAAATTGCTGTACTCCTAATGTAATATTTAAATAGATACTATCTTTTTAGAAAAAAAAGAAATACATATATGAGAGAAGTATTTCAAAAATCATTGAATTGTTAATATCTGTACTGTTGGATATTGTTTAGAAACAAACAAACATGCCACTATGCTACTCATTATTTTCTTGGAAACTAATATACTAAATTATAAGATATTAGTGTCTGGGTTTTTCTAAATTACTGAGCGACAAAATGAATATATAAAAAGTTAAAATATAAAATGTAATCTAGACTTTAATGTGGGAGAAAATTAAGTTTTGCTTTTAAGATTGACCCAAAATAATGAAAAATAAAGCCTACTTAAGAAGGCCAAATGTCAGTTCTAATGAGATGGATGAAACTGAAGCCGATTATACAGAGTGAAGCAAGCCAGAAAGAAAAACACCAATACAGTATACTGACACATATATATGGAATTTAGAAAAATAGTAATGATGACCCTGTAAGTGAGACAAGAAGAAACACAGAGGTATAGAATGGTCTTTTGGCCTCTGAGGGAGACGGAGAGGGTGGGATGATTTGGGAGAATGGCACTGAAATATGTATACTATCATATAAGAAATGAAGCGCCGGTCTATATTCAATACAGTATACAGATTGCTTGAGGCTGGTGTACGGGATGATCCGGGGAGATGGTGTGGGGTGGAAGATGGGAGGGGGCTTCGGCATTGCGAGATCGTATACACCTGTGGCTGATTCATGTCAATGTATGGCAAAACCAATACAGTATTGTAAAGTAGAATAAAGTATTAAAAATAAATAATAATAATTTTTTTTAAAGCCAAATGAAAATAAATTCTGCCAACGTCAGTCTGCTATTTTAGCAAACTTAATAAGCAAATTGGAGCGCTGCACAGTTAATGTAATCAGCGTTATACAATCAATAATGAAAACAGCCAAAAACATTGTCTAAATCTTGCCTTGGCCAATTTAGCCTCATCTCCTTGACAGAATCACATTGGGTTTCTAAAACTGTTTTCTTTCTGATGGATGCTCTGAAAATGTAAAACAATCCATTTAAGGCTCTTGAGATAACAAGCCACCTTAGCTGCTAAGTCACTTCAGTCGTGCCTGATGCTGTGCGACCCCATAGATGGCAGCCCACCAGGCTCTGCTGTCCCTGGGATTCTCCAGGCAAGAACACTGGAGTGGGTTGCCATTTCCTTCTCCAATGCATGAAAGTGAAAAGGGAAGGTGAAGCCGCTCAGTGACCCCTTGGACTGCAGCCTACCTGGCTCCTCTGTCCTTGGGATTTTCTAGGCAAGAGTACTGACTTTGACTTAAAAATGTTTATGGATCTTCCAGTAACTTTGGAAGAAACTGACTTCCAAAAAGAATAATCTGGAACTAATCAATATAATAAACATAACATCACATCCCACTTATGACATAACTGGTGAGGATATTTTAGCAATCATTCATAATTTATTGACATAGTACAACTTTGCATGTGTAGGCAGTTCCTTTTCTAAGAAAGTGTGATTATTTGAATGTGTAGTTAAACCTTTTAAATTCAGGGCATTTGATTAGTAAGGAAAACTAAAATCATTCCAGTACAAATTCTATCTTTAAAGCTGCAAGAATTAACAAATGTATATATATTGGCTAAAACGCAGATCCATATTTATAACTTGGAGATGTTGTTGTACCTGGAATACATGTAAATTTTTTTGTTACTAGGAGCTTATCAAAGAGCAAATAGCTGAGTACTACAAAGGAAGAGAATTGTGATTTCTCAAAAGTAACATTTTTTTTAAATTTTTTAATGTAAATTTATTTATTTTAATTAGAGGTTAATTACTTTACAATATTGTATTGATTTTGCCATAATTGTATTGATTTTGCCATACATCAACATGAACGTGCCACGGGAATACACGTGTTCCCCATCCTGAACACCTGTCCCTCCTCCCTCCCCGTACCATCCCTCTGGGTC
>SJYC01074859.1:0-10730 GCA_006408675.1 Madoqua kirkii | reverse complement strand
TAGCCAAAGTACTGGAGTTTCAGCTTTAACATCAGTCCTTCCAATGAATATTCAAGACTGATTTCCTTTTGGATTGACTGGTTGAAATCCTTTCAGTTCAAGGGACTCTCAAGAGTCTTCTCCAACACCACAGTTCAAAAACATCCATTTTTTGGCTCTCAACTTTCTTTGTTATATTATACCCCCAAAGATGTATTGTTATGCTCCAAATTTGCACCACTAAGTACTAAATCCCCATTCAATTTCTCTCAACTCAGATCCAATATTCCTACTGTGAGAATTATTGTTCTTGATCAGATTATTTTTCAGTAATATAAATGTGTTTCTGCTAGCTCACCAGAAACTTTGACAGTCACAGTAATATAAAGAAATTAAGGCTTAGTATTTCAAAATGTAACTACAGAAAACAAACTGTATTGCATGTGCTTGTTCCTCAACTTCCGTTAATGCCCCCAGCCTGCTCCTCTTCTCTCCCAATGGTCTTCCTTCATAATCCGGACTCCCTGGCTATACTGTGAGAATTATTGTTCTTGATCAGATTATTTTTCAGTAATATAAATGTGTTTCTGCTAGCTCACCAGAAACTTTGACAGTCACAGTAATATAAAGAAATTAAGGCTTAGTATTTCAAAATGTAACTACAGAAAACAAACTGTATTGCATGTGCTTGTTCCTCAACTTCCGTTAATGCCCCCAGCCTGCTTCTCTTCTCTCCCAGTGGTCTTCCTTCGTAATACGGACTCCCTGGCTACCACCTCCATTCTGAGAATGTCACTATCTTGTCTTATAAGCCTTCCTCCCTGGACTCTCTCAATGAAAAATACACTATTTATTCCTTTTTTTCCCACACTTTATTCCAAAAGAACTTGAAGTGGCTTTCAAAAAATGCTACATAGTTCAAGTGAGTAAATATGCCAAATGTATGTGGTTTATGCCTTAACTTATAATAATAATAAATTTTCATATCAGTGGAAGACATACTAAAGTGTGAATGGCCACTGGGCCTTCTTGGAATTTCCTAAATGTGGCTATTTTCAAAATAAATCCTCTAACCTTTTATATCTTCAGGAAAATTTCTATGTTCAAGAACCATTCCTATCAGTGGACACATTAAAGATTGCTCTGTATTTGCATATGTGTGTGTACTCCTATGTGGACACATGTAAGTGTATATAGAATCATATTATCTGTACATTTTTATGTGCATGTATGTGTGCATACCAAGTTGCTTCAGTCATGTCTGATTCTATGAGATCTATGGACTATAGCCTGCTGGTTACCTCTGTCCATAGGATTCTCCAGGCAAGAGTACTGGGGTGAGTTGCCCAGCCCTCCTCCAGGGTATCTTCCCCACTCAGGGATAAAACTCAGGTCTCTTACATCTCCCACATTGGCAGGCATGTCTTCAACACTAGTGCCACCTGGGGAACATAGTCTCCCTTTCATTTTATTATCTGGATCCCAAAATTATGAGACACATGGTTCTGTTTTAATTTTCTATTCTTCCCTATGGTTAGTAGCAGAAATCTAACACTGTAGAAAGAGCAGGTGACAAATTGAAAATTACATTTCATTAAAAACTGAATGCTAGGAACAAGGTGAGATATGGATAATCACTATTAGCTCTTCTATTTCTCCCTTGTCTATCCATAAAGTCTGAGCATTGAAAAGAATTAAAGCTGATAATTGCTGCAACAGCTTGAAGAGGATAATTAGACTATAGGCATTATTAAAGTAATATGATAGTAAAACAAAGTACATAAAAAAGAATATTAGGAGAGTAAATGTAAAGTGTTTATGATTCTACTTAATTGCATATGAGTAAATAATTAACTACCACTTTTTCAGTAAAGAGGAAATATTTTAATTTAGAAATGTTGCTGCAAATAAGCAACACTATATCAGGAAAATTAGAAAAGGATACTTCAAGTTTTATAGTTATAACATAAAACATTGTAGGACAGGAAAACCTTTTTCTTTTTCCCTTCCCAGTTGTTTTGTTGGTCTAATAGTGAAATTAACAGATTAACAGGAGAAAAATCAAATTTAATTTGACATTACAGGAGTTCATAAAAACATATGAGACTACAGAAGTCCAAAGGTAGGCACATGTTATACCTTTCAGACAAAGAAACAATAAGTTTAGGAGGATTTAACAAAACCAGAAAGTTTGAGATTGTAGTAGTATATTAAAGAAGTAACAAGGTTTATTTCTACAACCTACTCTACCCTGAATTCCCTTTCTGGTGATAAGAAGTCTCTTCACTTCCTGATACATGGAGGACACCCTTCTGCTTTCAGGTGGACCAACGAGGGTCACAGTGTCCTTCTTGCACTTGCTGTTTCATAAGTATGTTTAATTCAAAACAATCAACATGGGAAGTAGTGTATTTGGGGGCAACCTGCTCTCAACCCCATCATTATCAAGACAGGGTTGTTGGTTACATTGCATAGAGGATAGTACTCTAGTAGAATTTGTATCTTTATTTTACTGGAAAGTAAAAAGCTTTACACATCATAGCTCTGTTAGTAAAGAATCCCCCTGCAGTGCAAGAGACCCTGATTCCTGGGTCAGGAAGATACTCTGGAGAAGGGATAGGCTACCCAGTCCAGTATTCTTGGGCTTCTATTATGGCTCAGCTGGTAAAGAATCCACTTGCAATGTGGGAGACCTGGGTTCAATCCCTGGATTGGGAAGATCCCCTAGAGAAGGGAAAGGCTACCCATTCCAGTATTCTGGCCTAGAGAATTCCATGGACTGTATAGACTTGGACACAACTGAGCAATGTTCACTTTCAATTTTAAGCTAACATATCAGCAATCAGTTTTCAGATCTTGCTAAATTTGTTTTATACCCAACTATTATGGTCCAAATCTGATAACTTCTAATGAATATACAATATGACTAAATTTATCCATGCTTGGTGGCCTAGAGTCCATTATTATGATAAAAACATGGACAGATAAAATTACTGAGCCAAAATAGTTTGGGTCTTTTTTTTCCATTGTATTATTATCAGTCTTATGAATATAAAGTTTAAATTACCAGAATCAAAAGAAAAAATAAAATAAAAAACTTCTGAGCATTGAAAAAATTAGTCCATCCTAAATTTACATGAGCATCTTTCTGGAGCTCTCAGAGCCCAGGAGCAACAGAAGAGCCCTAGTCACTTATTTTGTTTACCCTGTGCACTTATCAGTCAAAGGAATGAATAGTTCAGGAAGGTGAAAAAGGTTGCCCAGTGCTGCACATTCTCATTGCTCTGTGGAATGTACTTCTCTCATAAGCTACATTTGTTTTATGAGGTGAGTAAATTTCCAGCACACCAGGAAGATCCTGAGAGCCCATAATTTTTCTTAATAACCAACAGAAGGAGGAGGAGAAAACATTATAAAACGGCAGCTTAATTTCAGAGTACCTTTAGTAATCAAATATTTATAGTAAACAAGCTAAGAGCTCAGTGATTGTGTGTGTGTGTGTGTGTGTGTGTGTGTGTGTGTGTGTGTGTGTTAAAAGGCAATTCCTCAAAAACTAGATTATAAGCACTTGAGACCACTGGAAAGTGAGGAATGGTTTGTACATTTAGTAACACACCTCATTACACTGCTCTCTTACATTACAGAGAATGTAAGAATTCAATATGAGGATCCACAGTGTACATTTTTTTTCTAATGAGTATTTTTTAAAAGAATTTGTGAAGAGAAAGAAAATCACCAATACAGTATACAAACACATATATATGGAGTTTAGAAAGTTGGTAACGATAACCCTGTATGCAAGACAGCAAAAGAGACACAGATGTATAGAACAGGCTTTTGGACTCTGTGGGAGAGGGAGAGGGTGGGATGATTTTGGAGAATGGTATTGAAACATGTATAATATTATATATGAAATGAATCGCCAGTCCAGGTTCAATGCATGATACTGGATACTTGGGGCTGGTACACTGAGACAAACCAGAGGGATGGCATGGGGAAGGATGAGGGAGGGGGGTTCAGGATGGGAAACACATGTATACCTGTGGTGGATTCATGTTGATGTGTGACAAAACCAATACAATATTGTAAAGTAATTAACCTCCAATTAAAATAGATAAATTTATATTAAAAAATTAATAGTAGTCTGTTCACACAGAATAAAATAACCATTAAAGAACATGAATTTGATAAAAGATGCCCATTACTAAGATTTAAATTGCAATCAAATTATCCTTCTAAGCCTCAATTTCTTAGGTAAAAATATAGGGTTCATAAGAACCAGTCCTTACATACCTTCCATATTGAAGTGAGAATCAAATTAAATAATGCATGCAGAGAGGAAAAGACAATGAGGTATAAATTGGCATTATGAACAAAATTTACAAAATAATAATTATTATTTAATGATTTAATTCTGCTCATAGACTTTATTCTTGTAGTTTTAAAATGAGCTGTTCTTAGAATAATGGGGCCAGAGGGCATGTTTGGACCTCACAGCAGCTCCATCACACACGACCTTGAAATCTTTCAAGTTCTATCTATATCTGCTTAATGTGGCCACATCGTGTGCTTCAGACCTTCTAAATATCTGAGAAAGAAAAAATGTAGAGCATATTAATGTAATAACTATTTAAAAAATAAAGTTCTCCAAGTTTTCTTTGTTTCTTTGTAGGAAGTTCCTTTCCCAAATACAGACTGGAATATATACTTTATTTAGCACTCCCACATATATGATATCAGAACAATCTTGTTACTGTCATTGTATTGATGAAAAAAGCTAAGAGAGTCAAGTAGGTTAAAATATTTATCCAAGATCCCATGATTTTAGGTGATAAAGTGTATAATTACACCCAGGGGTCTTAACTAAAATTTTATCTGTTGTAATTACAAGTTCCCTTAATTTTATAGGTAATCATTATATTACCCATTTAAAACAAATGTCATTTTCACCATAAGGGTCCAGAATTCAAAAGTAGGAAGTCAAAAAATAACCTGGAATAACAGGCAAGTTTGGCCTTGGACTACAAAATGAGCAGGGCAAAGTCTAGAAGAGTTTTGCTAAGAGAAGATATTGGTCATAGCAAATACACTCTACCAAAATCTAAGAGATGAATCTACACATGGACATCACCAGATGGTCAGTACTGAAACTGACTAAAAGATGGAGAAGCTCTATACAGTCAGCAAAATCAAAACTGGGAGTGGACTGTGGCTCAGATCATGAGCTCGTTATTGCAAAATTAGACTTAAGTTGAAGAAAGTAGGGAAAACCATTCCGGTATGATCTAAATCAAATCACTTACAATTATAAAGTAAAAATGTCCATAGATTCAAGGGATTAAATTGATATATAGACTGCCTGAAGAACTATGAACAGAAGTTTATAACATTGTATATGAGGCAGTGATCAAAACCATGCACAAGAAAAACAAATATAAAAAGGCAAGTTGGTTGTCTGAAGAGGCCTTACAAATAGCTGAGAAAAGAGGTGAAACTAAAGACAAAGGAGAAAAGGAAAGATATGTACATCTGAATTCAGAGTTAGAAAGAATAACAAGAAGAGAAAAGAAAGCCTTCCTTAGTAAACAATACAAAGAAATAGAGAAAAACAAAAGAATGTGAAAGACTAGAGATCTCTTCAATAAAATTAGAGATACCAAGGAAATATTTTATGCAAAAATGGGCACAATAAAGAACAGAAATTGTATGGACCTAACAAGCTGGAATCAAGATTGCCATAAGAATAACAAGAAGAGAAAAGAAAGCCTTCCTTAGTAAACAATACAAAGAAATAGAGAAAAACAAAAGAATGTGAAAGACTAGAGATCTCTTCAATAAAATTAGAGATACCAAGGAAATATTTTATGCAAAAATAGGCACAATAAAGAACAGAAATTGTATGGACCTAACAAGCTGGAATCAAGACTGCCAGGAGAAATATCAATAACCTCAGATATGCAGATGACACTACCCATATGGCAGAAAGTGAAGAGAAACTAAAAAGCTTCTTGATGAAAGTAAAAGTGGTGAGTGAAAAATTTGGCTTAAAGCTCAACATTCAGAAAATGAAGAATCATGGCATCTGGTCCCATCACTTTATGGGAAATAGATGGGGAAACAGTGTCAGACTTTATTTTAGGGGGCTCCAAAATCACGGCAGATGGTGACTGCAGCCATGAAATTAAAAGACACTTACTCCTTGGAAGAAAAGTTATGACCAACCTAGATAGCATATTCAAAAGCAGAGACATTACCTTGCCAACAAAGTTCCGTCTAGTCAAGGCTATGATTTTTCCAGTGGTGATGTGTGGATGTGGGAGTTGACTGTGAAGAAAGCTGAGCACCTAAGAATTGATGCTTTTAAACTGTGGTGTTGGAGAAGACTCTTGAGAGTCCCTTGGGCTGCAAGGAGATCCGACCAGTTCATTCTGAAGGAGATCAGCCCTGGGATTTCTTTGGAGGGAATGATGCTAAAGCTGAAACTCTAGTACTTTGGCCACCTCATGTGAAGAGTTGACTCATTGGAAAAGACTCTGATGCTGGGAGGGATTGAGGGCAGGAGGAGAAGGGGATGACAGAGGATGAGGTGGCTGGATGGCATCACTGACTCGATGGTGGTGAGTCTGAGTGAACTCTGGTAGTTGGTGATGGACAGGGAGGCCTGGCGTGCTGTGATTCATGGGGTCACAAAGAGTCGGACACAACTGAAGGACTGAACTGACCAACTAACTAACTAACAAAAGCAGAAGATATTAACAAGTGGCAATAATACATAGAACTCTACAAAAAAAAGATGTTATTGACCGAGATAACCAGAAGGTATGATCACTCACTGAGAGACAGACATTCTGGAATGTGAAGTCAAATGAGCCTTACAAAGCATAACTACAAATAAAGCTAGTGGAGGTGATGGAATTCCAGTTGAGCTCTTTCAAATCCTAACAGATGATTCTGTTAAAGTGCTATACTCAATATGCCAGTAAATTTGGAAAACTCAACAGTAGCCACAGGTTTGGAAAAGAACAGTTTCATTCCAATCCTAAAGAAAAGCAGTGCCAAAGAATTCTCAAACTACTGCACAATTGCACTCATTTCACAAGCTAGCTATGTAATGCTCAAAACTCCCCAAGTGAGGTTTCAAGAGTATGTAAACCAAGACCTTCCAGATATTTAAGCTGAATTTAGAAAAGGCAGCGGAACCAGAGATAAAATTGCCAACATTTGGTGGATCATAGAAAAAACAAGAAGACCCACTCCTGTATTCTTGCCTGGAAAGCCCCATCAACAGAGGAGCCTGGTAGGCTGAAGTCCATGAGGTAGCAGAGTCAGACACGACTGAGCAACTTCACTTTCACTTTCATGCATTGGAGAAGAAAATGGTAACCCACTGCAGTGTTCTTGCCTGGAGAATCCCAAGGAGGGATGAGCCTGGTAGGCTGCCTTGTATGAAGTTGCACAGAGTCAAACATGACTGAAATGAGGCAGCAGCAGTAGAAAAAGCAAGAGAATTCCAGAAAGGAATCTTTTCCTGTATCATTGACTAAGCTATGGCCTTTGACTGTGTGGATCAACACAAACTTTGGAAACCTCTTAAAGAGATGGGAATACCAGACAACCTTACGTACCGCCTTAGAAACCTGTATGCAGGTCAAGAAGCAGCAGAACTAGACACGGAACAAGGACTGATTCTAAACTGGGAAAAGAATACATCAAGTCTGTTTACTGTCACCTCACTTACCTAATTTCTGTGCAGAGTACATCTTGTGAAATGGTGAGCTGGATGAAGCACAAGCTATAATCAAGATTACCAGGAGAAATATCAGTAAACTCAGAAATGCAGATGACACCACTCTTATGGAAGAAAATGAAAGGGAACTAAATAGCTTCTTGATTAAACTGAAAGAGGAGAGTGAGAAACTTGGCTTAAATCTCACCATTCAAAAAAAAAAAAAAACAGAATTATGACATCTGTTTCCATCACTTCATGGCAAATAGATGGGGAAAAAATGGAAGCAGTGAGACTTTAATTTCTTGGGCTGCAAAATCACTCCAATGGTTATGCAGCCATGAAATTAAAAGACACTTGTTCCTCAGAAGAAAAGCTACGAGCTTTTTTAGACAGCCTGTTAAAGAGCCTAGACCTTATTTGCCAACAAAAGTCTTTCTACTCAAAGTTATGGTTTATCTAGTCATTTATGTATGTGACACTTGGACCATAAAGAAAGTTGAATGGAGAAGAATTGATGCTTTTGAACTGCAGTGTTGGAGAAGACTCTTGAGAGTCCCTTGGACTGCAAGGAGATAAAAACCAATCATCCCAAAGGAAATCAAGCCTGAATATTAATTGGAAGAACGATGTCGAATCTGAAGCTTCAAACTTTGGCTACCTGTTACAAAGAGCTGACTCATTAGAAAAATACCCTGATGCCTGGAAAGATTGAAGGCAGAGAAGGGGATGACAGAGGGCAATAGGTTGGATGAAATCACTGACTCAGTGACCATGAATTTAAAAAAACTCCAGAAGATGGAGAAGGGCAAGGAGGCCTGGTGTTCTGCTGTCCAAGTTGTCACAAGGAGTCAGACATGACTGAACAACTGAACACCAACAACAGCAATACATTAAATTAAATATTTTGTAGTTGTTTTAAGATTTTTGTACAATTAACAGTTTCATATGTTGATAGAGAATTTGGATGGTAAGTAAAAAGAAAATCAGATATTAGAAATGCAAATTCATATGACCCAATTTACTTCGTAAAGTTAAATTAGACTTTAGTACAAAAGTTAGAAAGGAATCAGTTCAGTTCAGTTCAGTTGCTGAATAGTGTCCAGCTCTTTGTGACACCATGGATTGCAGTATGCCAAGTTACCTTGTCCATCACCAACTCCTGGAGTTTACCCAGACTCATGACCATAGAGTTGGTGATGCCATCAAACAATTTCACCCTCTGTTTTCCCCTTCTCCCCCTGCCTTCAATTTTCTCAGCATTAGGGTATTTTCCAATGAGTCAGATCTTCTCATCAGGTGGACAAAGTATTGGAGTTTCAGCTTCATCATCAGTCCTTCCAAAGAATATTCAGGATTGATTTGCTTTGGGATGGACTGGTTTGATGTCCTTGCATCCCAAGGGACTCTCAAGAGCATTAGGGATAGGAATAAAAACTGATATTTTCTAGTCTTGTGTCCAGTTCTGAGTTTTCTAAATTTACTGACATATTGAGTGAGTGCAGCCCTTTCACAGCATCATCACTTAGGATTTGAAATAGCTCAACTGGAATCCCATCAACTCCACTAGCTTTGTTCATAGTGATGTTTCCTAAGGCTCACTTTACTTCACATTCCAGGATATCTGGCTCTAGGTGAGTGATCACACCATCATGATTATCTGGGTCATGAAATTTTTTTTGCACAATTCTTCTGTGTATTCTTGCCATCTCTTTTTAATATCTCCTGCCTCTGTTAGGACCATACATTTTCTGTCCTTTATTGAGCCCATTTTTACATGAAGTGTTCCCTTTGTATCTCTAATTTTCTTGAAGAGATCTCTAGTCTTTCCTACTCTATTTTTTCCCTCTATTTCTTTGCACTGATCACTGAGGAAGGCTTTCCTATCTCTATTTGCTCTTCTTTGGAACTCTGCATTCAAATGGGTATATCTTTCTTTTTCTCCCTTGCTTTTCATTTCTCTTCTTTTCACAGATATTTGTAAGGCCTCCTCAGACAGCCATTTTGCTTTTATGCATTTCTTTTCTATGCGGATGGTCTTGATCCCTATCTCCTGTACAATGTCACCAATCTCCATCCATGGTTCATCAGGCACTCTGTCTATAAGATCTAGTCCCTTAAATCTATTTCTCACTTCCACTGTATAATCATAAGGGATTTTATTTAGTTCATATCTAAATGGTCTAGTGGTTTTCCCTACTTTCTTCAATTTAAGTCTGAATTTAGCAATAAGGAGGTCATGATGTGAGCCACAGTCAGCTCCCGGTCTTGTTTTTGCTGACTGTATAGAGCTTCTCCATCTTTGGCTGCAAAGAATATAATCAATCTGGTTCTGATATTGGCCATCTAGTGATGTCCATGTGTATAGTCAGCTCTTGTGCTGTTGGAAAAGTGTGTTTGCTATGACCAGTGTGTTCTCTTGGCAAAGCTCTATTAGTGTTTGCCCTGCTTCATTCTGTACTCCAGAATGTTGTCTGTTTCTCCAGATTTTTCTTGACTTCCTACTTTTGCATTCCAGTCTCCTATACTGAAAATGACATCTTTTTGGGGTACTGTTTCTAAAAGGTCTTGTATCTTCAGTTTCTTCAGCATTATTGGTTGGAGCATAGACTTGGATTGCTGTGATATTGAATGTTTTGCCTTGGAAACGAGCAGAGATCATTCTGTTATTTTTGAGATTGCATCCAAGTACTGCATTTTGGACTCTTTTATTGACTATGATGGCTACTCCATTGCTTCTAAGGGATTCTTACCCACAGTAGTAGATATAATGGTCATCTGAGTTAAATTCACCCATTTCAGTCCATTTTAGTTCATTGATTCCTAAAATGTTGATGTTCACTCTTGCTATCTCTTGTTTGAACACTTCCAATTTGCCTTGATTCATGGACCTAACATTTCAGATTCCTATGCATAATTGCTCTTTATAGCACTAGACCTTGCTTCCATCACCAGTCATATCCACAACTGGGTGTTGTTTTTGCTTTGGCTCTGTCTCTTCATTCTTTCTGCAGTTATTTCTCCA
>SJYC01074856.1:0-10360 GCA_006408675.1 Madoqua kirkii | reverse complement strand
GTAACAATGGCAAATAAAATAGGTTCCCAGGCTTGTAATAGGCAGAAAAAAAATAAATAGAAGCCATTTCTGAAAACATTATGCTAATATACACACCTATTGATCATTTAATTCCAACCTAAATTTTTTTTTTTTCTGACTCCACAGATATCAGTTGTGTTTGTTATTATGGAGATTCCTATCTAGAATTCCAGAATGTGTTTTTAAATCCACAAAATCTCCCTGGAATTTCAGACCTCTATCCATATGGACTCCTACTCTACCTCAAGCAAGACTCAGATTCAGTAGATGGATTGTTTTATTCAATTATTTGTTGAAAATGGTACGTTAAAGGTAAGTCAAAAATTTTTAACATAAACTTTAGGAAGTTGTTTTTATTCTCCTCTTTACTGATTATTGTCAATATAAAATTTAAATTTATCTTTTACACTCACCAACAGGCTATGTGTCCTGATTTTTTGTAAGTTCTTCTTATTAAATGTATACTGTTTACACATAAGAATAGTATATGCTGAATTTGTATAACTTTAATGGCATAACTTTAATGTGATCTGGGAAACCCAGTATTCTTTCAAAGGATCTTTAAGGATAACACTATCTTTATAATGCCAAAATGTGCTTGCCAGCTATTTTCCAGAAGCTACATGATATGATGTCATCTCTCTGATCACTAATGTAATGTGTGCTTATATATCTTTGTGTTTTTAAAACCTGTTTAAATTTTAGCAAAATACATATTTAGGCTTCCCAGGTGGTGTTAGTAGTGTTAAAGAGTCCTTCTGTCAATGCAGAAAACACAGATACAGGTTTGATCCCTGTATTGGGAAGATCCTCTGGAGTAGGAAATGACACCCTACTCCAAAATTCTTGCCTGGAAAATTTTGTGGGCAGAGGAGACTAGCACACTATAGTCCATAAGGTCACAAAGAGCCAGACATGACTGAGCACACACAGGATAGCATAACCTAGGAAAATTTAAAAAAAAAAAAAAAAAACTGTTATTCATTGCCTCATATTGGCTACAGAGAATAATAAGAACAGGTGAAACTGGAACAGGAAAATAGAATTGTGTAAAGAACAGAATACTATAATGAATGATCAAACATGTTTGACTCTTTAAGATAAGGTTTGCTAATCCCCACTCTACAGAATTTTCCTCAACTAAGACTAGAAATTTTCATTAGTTTTATAATAAGCAGAAAACAAATAGAGATCAAATAAAACATACAAATATTGAGACCCAGTCAGGTTAAACACATTTTTCTACCCCTAACTCAATCCACAGCTGATTGTCTAACTGAGCCAGTCCCTCTCATCATGGTGTAGTCTCCAATCAGAGACACCCATGAGTCAGATCAGAGATTGTAAAATTATTAATGAAAATACATGTGAAATAATGAAGTACAGGGACACCTTTAACTTTCAAATGGATAAAGATAAGTCCAAATAGGTCACACCAAGAAAGTTAGGAATTATAAAACTTTAATGGGTAAAAAGAGGTGTAGAAAGTCTTTTCTTTAGGTTTTATGACAAAGAAAGGATATACATTGGCACTCTGGATAATTCCTATAATTTTATTGAATTGCAATTATGGGTTGGGCTTCAACTTAAAAAAATATATTAAGATCATGCACTCTGGAGCAAGAATGCCAGAGTTAGAACCTTAGCTTAGGCACTTAGGGGCTTTGAGACTTTGTAAGGTTTAAGCACTAAGCACTGGTGTTTGTATATGTCAGTCACTCAGCTTTGTCCAACTCTTTGTGACCTTATGGGCTATAGCCTGCCAGGATCCTCTCCATGGAATTTTCCAGGCAACAATACTGGAGCAGATTGCCACTCCCTTCTCCAGGGAATCCTCCCAACCCAGGGACTGAACCCAGGTCTCCAACATTAGAGTCTTTCAGGGAGTTTGGCATTGCATGTGATCTTTAAACTCCTTAAAGGATTGTAGAAAAGGAATTCTCATTCTCATTATCATTCTGTTGTGTCGATCTAAAATCATGTTCTTTCCACTCCCATCACTGGTTCCTTGTAGTTATTTAAAGGAAATTTCAGTGGTTTTAAGGTTTTTCCTTATTTTGCTATGATTCTTCTTGACTATGTTCCAATTTCCTCATTCATTTTAAAAGTATAATCATATGGGTATTTCATTTACATTACAGTTTTCACAAAGACATACTTGGGTTGAACTCTCCCAGGGATCATAATTTAAGGCCTAATCAAATTCTAGAGTTGCAGAATTATTAGTCAAGTCCTTTTTTAAAGAAATTTAAGTTTCAAAGCTTTAACATATCAAAATTAATCTTAAAAACCATTTCATTGGTTCTTTCTAATAACAGGAAGGTAAGTATATACATCTACTGTAAGGACTCAAATGTCAATTCCTCCACAAATTAGCTGTGTCAGGAATCACTGTGTCTCCCTGACTGGGGGCAGATCACTTAGCCTGTTTTCACCTCTGAATAGTGGAAACAAAAGAAGGATATTATCTACTTCACAGACTTTTGTTTTTATTTCTGTTTTCTCTCTTTGATTTTCAGGGAAACAATCAATCAAAACTTATAAATTACTTTAAAAATCCATGACAGAGTCATCACTCAATCACAAGAGCTATTGTTTTGTGTATATCATAAAGGAGTGATTTATAATAAAAGAAAACTTCAAATAAAGTTAATAGTTTAGTCCATTAAATATGTTTTTAAATGTTTAACTTGAACATCCCTGAAGGTAAGAATTATTAAGACTTAGCTGGCAGTGAAATGGTAAAATATCTGCCTGCTAATGCAGGAGACACAGGAGATGTGGGTTTAATCCCTTGGTCAGGAAAGTTCCTTGAAGGAAGAAATGACAACCCACTCCAATATTCTTGCCTGGAAAATTGTATGGACAGAGGAGCCTTGTTGGCTATAGTCCATGGGGTCACAAAGAGTCAGACATGACTAAAGACGTGTGCAAGAAGTTACATCTGGAAAATAATGTTCTGATATATTTACACAAAACAAGGAAATGACCACCTTCCTATAAACACACATTTTTGGTCAGTAAATTATTATTTAAAATTAGATGACTTTATTAACTAAAAACATAGATCTCTGAGTGGTACATGTAAAAAATAACTAAACTGTTATCTGTGCTGCCAAAGACATTCAATGTATTATCTGGTCACATTGTATACTAGATACAGTATAAAAATGCAATAGACAAACACTGCCTTTTAGTTAGCTACACATGACTTGAAAAGAATGTATACCAATGGTCATGGAACTGATTTTTTTTTGCAAAATATGTGTAGATGTATTTGTTTTTGAAAATCTCAAATCTGTTTAACACAGCTCTTAAAGTGAGTCTGAAATAGACAAGGAAAGGAACCTTTTTGAACTAGCCTAACATTGTAAAAAGTTAAGATATATATTCCATTATATTTATATTAGGACTCTATGTGGAAAGATTTAGAAATTATCAATTTAATATAACTGAATGTACAGGTTTATGAAATGCTGTGCAATTGTATTTCTTTAACATGCATGCTGTTTACAGATCTCTAGCCTGGAAAATCCCAAGGATGGAGGAGCCTAGTGGGCTTCAGTCCATGGGGTCTCGAGAAGTCGGACATGACTGAATGACTTCACTTTCACTTTTCACTCTCATGCATTGTAGAAGGAAATGGCCCCAGAGTTCTTGCCTGGAGAATCCCAGGGACGAGGGAGACGGATGGGCTGCCATCTATGGGGTCACACAGAGTCAGACAAGACTGAAGTGACTTAGCAGCAACAGTAGCAGTAGATATACTACAGACTATAAAGGCCTTTCTGGAAATAATAGTAGCAACATAACCAATATACACGCTGTTAAGAAAGAAAAACATCAATACAATATACTAATGCATATATATGGAATTTAGAATGATGGTAATGATAACTGTGTATGCGAGACAGCAAAAGAGACACAGATATATAGAACAGTCTTTTGGACTCTGTGGGAGAGGTAAAGGGTGGGATGATTTGGGAGAATGGCATTGAAACATGTATAATATCATATAAGAAATGAATCGCCGGTCCAGGTTCAATGCAGAATATAGAATCCTTGGGGCTGCTGCACTGGGATGACCCAGCGGGATGATATGGAGAGGGAGGTAGGAGGTGGGGTTCAGGATTGGGAACACATGTACACTCATGGAAGATTCAAGTTGATGTATGACAAAACCAATACAATATTATAAAATAATTAGCCTCCAATTAAAATAAATAAATTTAAATTAAATTTTAAAAAAAGAAGAAGAAGAAGATTAGACTTCTGCAGCCCACTCGGAGATCCCAGTGATGTCTGGTCAAGCATACTCACTTTAGACATGATTTGCTCTTTTGTTTTTCAATAGAAAATTGAATTAAAGATTTACTGAGGATGGCTCCAACCATCTAAACAAGACCCAGTTTCCCCCACAGTCTTTCCCCATCAGGATGCTTCCATAAGTCCCTTTTTCTTATCCATCAGAGGGCAGACAGAATGAAAACCACAATCACAGAAAACTAATCAAACTGATCACATGGAACACAGCCTTGTCTAAATCATTGCAGCTGTGAGCCAATTCATGTAGGGCCACCCAAGATGGATGGATCATGGAGGAGAGTTCTGAAAAAAATATCAGCACTGGAGAATGGAAAAAAGCTTAATGCAAATCTAAGCCCCAACCAGGAATGCTGAAGAAGCTGAAGGTGAACAGTTCTATGAAGATCTAAAAGAACGTCTAGAAGTGAGATTGAAAAGAAATATCCTTTTCATCATAGGCTACTGGAATAGAAAATTAAGAAGTCAAGAGATATCTACAGTAACATGCAAATTTGGCCTTGGAGTACAAAATGAAGAAGGAGCAAGGCTAACAGAGTTTTGCCAAGAGAACACACTGGTCATAGCAAACACCCTCTTTCAACAACACAAGAGAAGACTCTACACATGCACATCACCAGATGGTCAACACTGAAATCAGATTGATTCTATTCTTTGCAGCCAAAAGTGGAGAAGCTCTACACAGTCAGAAAAAATAAGACTGGGAGATGACTGTAGCTCAGATCATGAACTCTTTATTGCAACACTCAGGCTTAACTTGAAGAAAGTAGGGAAAACCACCAGTCCATTCAAGTATAACCTAAATAATATCCTTTACGATTATATGGTGAAAGTGATGAATAGATTCACAGGATTAGATCTGATAGACAGAGTGCCTAAAGAACAAGGGATGGAGGTTTGTAACATCATACATGAGGCAGTGATCAAGCCAATCCCCAAGAAAAAGAAATGCAAAATAGCAAAATGGTTGTCTGAGGATGCCTTGCAAATAGCTGAAAAAAGAAGAGAAACAAAAGGCAAAGGGGAAAAGGAAAGATATACCCATCTGAATGCAGAGTTCCAAAGAAGAGAAAGGAGAGATAAAAAAGTATTCTTCCATGATCAATACAAAAATATAGAAGACAATAAAATGGGAAAGACTAGAGATTTCTTCAAGAAAATTAGGGATATCAAGGGAAAATTCCTTGCAAAGATAGGCACAATAAAGAACAGAAACAGTTTGGATGTAACAGAAGTAGAAGATACTAAGTGGCAAAAATACACAGAAGACCTATGTAAAAAAGATTCTAATGACCCAGATAACCACAAAGGTGTAATCACTCACCGAGAGCCAGACATCATGGATTGTGAAGTCAAGTGGGCCTTAGGAAGCATCTGTATGAACAAAGTTAGTGGAGATGATGGAATTCTAGTTGAACAATGTCAAATGCTAAAAGATACTGCAGCTACACTGCTGTACTCCATATGCAAGCAAATTTGGGAAACTCAGCAGCAGCCACAGGACCAGAAAAGTCAGCTTTCATCTCAAAGAAAGGCAATGCCAAATAGAGTTCAAACTACTGCACAATTGCACTTATCTCACATGATGCTAGCAATGCAATGCTCCAAATTCGTCAAGCCAGGCTTCAATAGTACATGAACTGTGACTTTCCAGATATTCAAGCTGGATTTAGAAAAAGCTAAGGAATGAGAAATCTAATAGCCAATATCCATTGGATCATAGCAAAAACAATTAAGTTCTAGAAAAACATCTACTTCTGCTTTGCTGACTATGCCAAAGCCTTGACTGTTTGGATCACAACAAATTGTGGAAAATTCTTAAAGAGACAGGAATCCTACTGCTGGATATACTCACTTAGGAAACAGAAATTGAAAGAGACAAGTGTACCCCAATGTTCATCACAGCACTGTTTACAATACCTAGAACATGGAAGCAACTTAAGTGCCCAATGGCAGATGAATGGATAAGAAAGCTGTGGTACATATGCACAATGGAATATTACTCACTTATTAAAAAGAATGCATTTGAACCAGTTCTATGAGGCGGATGAAACTGGAGCCTATTATACAGAGTGAAGTCAGAAATAAAAACAGCAATACAGTACATTAACACACATATATGGAATTTGTAGAGATGGTAATGATGACCCTGTATGTGAGAGAGCAAAAGAGACAAGAGGTTAAAAAAAAAAGGTCTTTGGACTCTGTGGGAGAAGACAAGAGTGGGACGATTTGAGAGAATAGCATTGAAACATGTTTATCACCATATGTGAAATAGATCTCCAGTCCAGATTTTATGCATGAGACAGGGTGCTCAGGGCAGGTGCACTGAGATGACCATGAGGGATGAGATGGGGAGGGAGGTGGGAGGAAGGGTCAGGATGGGGGACACAGGTACACTCATGACTGATTTATGTCAATGTATGGCAAAACTACCACAATATTGTAATTAGCCTCCAATTAAAATCAATTAATTAATTTTAAAAAGAGAGAGAGAAGGGAATACCAGACCACTTTACCTGCCTCTTGAAAAATTTGTATGCAGGTCAAGAGGCAACAGTTAGAACTGGACAAGGAACAGCCAACTGTTTCCGAATTGGGAAAGGAGGACATCAAGGCTGTATATTGTCACTCTGCTTATTCAACTTATATGCAGAGTACATCCTGCAAAATGCTGAGCTGGATAAAGCACAAGCTGGAATCAAGATTGCTGGAAGAAATATTAATAACCTCAGATATGCAGATGACAGGACCCTTATGGCAGAAAGTGAAGGAGAGCTAAAGAGCCTCTTAATGTAAATGAAAAGGAGAAGTGAAAAAAAAATGGCTTAAAACTTCGCATTCAGAAAATTAAGATCATGGCATCTGGTCCCATCACTTCTCTGCAAATAGATTGAGAAACCATAGAAACAGTGACAAACTTTATTTTATTGGGCTCCAAAGTCACTGCATATGGTGACTACTGCCATAAAATTAAAAGACACTTACTCCTTGGAAGAAAAGCTATGACCAAACTATACAGCATATTAAAAAGCAGAGACATCTCTGCCAGCAAAGGTCCATCTAGTTAAAGATATGGTTTTCCAGTAGTCATGTATGGATGTGAGTTGGGCTATAAATGAAACTGAGTGCTGAAGAACTAATGCTTTTGAACTTCAATGTTGGAAAAGACTCCTGAGAGTCCCTTGGACTGCAGGGAGATCAAACTAGTCAGTCCTAAAGGAAATCAGTCCTGAATATTTATTAGAAAGACTGATGCTGAATCTGAATCTTCAGTACTTTGGCCACCTGATGCTAAGAGCTGACTCATTGGGAAAGACCCTGAGGCTGGGAAAGATTGAAGGCAGGAGGAGAAGGGAATGACAGAAGATGAGATTGTTGGATGGCATCACTGAGTCAATGGACATGAGTTTGAACAAGTTCTTGGGTTTGATGATGGACAGGAAGCCTGGCATGCAGCAGGCACACCTAAGCAACTTAGCTGAATTACTCTTTTTAAAACCAGAATTCAATTGTGCTAATTATCAACAATCCCACAAAAGGCCATAGGCTCCTTCAAGACTCAGGAAACTTAGAGTGAATGGTTAGCTTTGATAATGTTTTAATTTATATTCTGTGATGTTGACATCACTGTCTAGATTGTATATTCTGTTCTTTCCATTGCTCTGTTGCTAGTATCCAAAGAAAATTGCTAATTAATATCCACTTCAGTTAGCAGCAGAAGCTGCCTTTCTCAACCAAAAACCCCAGAATACAAGAAGAGAAATGTGTGTGTATGTGTGTTTCTACATATGTATGGTATACACGTATGTATGCATTTATGTGTTTCAATTCTAACACTTAGTTGTATATTGTGAGCTGTCTGTTTTTTGTTTACTTGTTTGATTGTTTTTTTTAAATTAACAGACTTCTTATCTCTCCAACGCAATAAAACTTACTGGTAAATTGCAAAGTCCAATCAAAAATAAGGCTCTCATTTCTCAGTGAAAAACTGTTTGAAGGAAAACTTCCTTTTTCCCCTTACTACAACTTTTTCTGTGCTGGTGAAGCAAAATTAAAAAGCATTAACACCACTATTAAAGTGGATGATGGACAAAGTATACACAGTTTATCAGGTAAGACAATTTTTTTCCACTTCATCTTACATGCAGAAAAGACTACTTTCTGTATATTGCTTTTCCACTTTAAAGTGGAAGTTCTCCTAGTTAATATTCACATGTATTTGTATATGAATTAATGTTTAACTGGCCGTTTTTTTTTTTTTCTCTCTCTCTCTATGTCCTAAAATAGTACTGGGGAAATAATGCCAAAGGGGTTATATTATCAGTGAATTTACATAAACAAATTTCTAAATAAACTTCACGTTGTTTTCCACTTAAAGGAGTTATAAAAACCCACTGGTATTTCTTTTGATAAACAGAGTCAAGTATATTCACTTAGAAAATGTGAAACATTCAGAAAAACATAAAGAAGAAAGGTAAAATGATCATTATAGCACAATCAATATAGAATAATAAACATATTATTATATTCCTAAAAAATTCATTTGAAGTTGACTTTATCCCCAAATTCTCAACCAAATAGATATATTTTTTGCCAATCTGTTAAAGTGAAAATGACATTTCACTTAATTTGCCATTTTTGTTTTTTAGTAAGATTTCGTCATGAGAGTTGGACTGTGAAGAAAGCTGAGTGCAAAAAAATTGATGCTTTTGAACTATGGTGTTGCAGAAGACTCTTGAGTGTCCCTTGGACTGCAAGGAGATCCAACCAGTCCAGTCTAAGGGAGATCTGTCCTGGGTGTTCTTTGGAAGGAGTGATGCTAAAGCTGAAACTCCAGTTCTTTGGCTACCTCATATGAAGAGCTGACTCATTCGAAAAGACTCTGATGTTGGGAGGGATTGGGAGTAGGATGAGAAGGGGACGACAGAGGATGAGATGGCTGGATGGCATCACCGACTAGATGGACATGAGTTTGAGTGAACTCCGGGAGTTGGTTATGGACAGGGAGGCCTGATGTGATGCAGTTCATGGGGTCACAAAGAGTCAGACATGACTGAGCAACTGAACTGAACTGACTATTTAATATAGATTTATTTACTGCCTATATATGATGTCTATTTTTTTTGCCTCCTTTCACTTTTTCTCCTAATTAAATTATGTTTTGGAATATACAACACCATCCTTCTCCAGTATCTAGACCAAAGTAAACCATTTGATTATGGCAGTAGGCTATTATTGAGTTAAAATAATTATCTATTTAATGTCAAAAAAGAAAGCAAAGAGGCAAAAGCAGAGACAGAGAAATAAGTTAAAAAATTTAAATTCTACTTTCATTAGGCTAGAACTATCAAAATCCTGTCTAGAATATAGACCTATAGAGAAAATTGACTAAAAATCTATTTTGTGCTCATGCTTAGTCATGTCTAACTCTTTGCAACCATGGACAGACAGGCTTCTCTATCCATGGGATCCTTCAGACAAGAATCCTGGAGTGGGCTGCCTTTCCCTTCTCCAGTGGACTTTCTGGACCCAGGGTTCAAGCTCATGGCTCCTGTTTTGCAGGCAGCTTCTTTACCATCTGGCCTACCAGAGAAGACTCAAACAGCAGTCTATTTATCAACTAAATTGAACAAATTCTGCATCACATATTGGAGGAAGAAATGACAACCCTCTATTCTTGCCTGGGAAATCTCATGGACAGAGAAGCCTGGTGGCTATAGCCCACAGCATAACATAGAGCCAGACATGACTGAGCGATGACTAAGCAGGCATGCACACTGCATCACATACAATCCCTGACACTCAAACAACAGGTGTGCATTTCAGACTTCTGAGGTCCTAATTTAATAAAATATCACTTTCTTTGCTTAACTCAAGACACAGGCACAGTTCAGTTCAGTTCAGTTGCTCAGTCGTGTCTGACTATTTGCGAGAGCATGAATTGCAGCAGCCAGGAGTCCCTGTTCATCACCATCTCTCGGAGTTCACTCAGACTCACGTCCATCGAGTCCGT
>SJYC01074855.1:0-17028 GCA_006408675.1 Madoqua kirkii | reverse complement strand
TTGACCACTTCCAATTTGCCTTAGTTCATGGATCTGACATTCCAGGTTCCTATGCAATATTGATCTTTACAGCATTGGATCTTGCTTCTATCACCAGTCATATGCACAACTGGGTATTGGTTTTGCTTTGGCCCATCCCTTCATTCTTTCTGGAGTTGTTTCCCCACTGATCTCTAGTGACATATCGGGCACCTACTGACCTGGCGAGTTCCTTGTTCAGTATTCTATCATTTTGCCTCTTCATGCTGTTCATGGGCTTCTCAAGGCAAGAATAGTAAAGTGCCTTGCCATTCCCTTCTCCAGTGGACCACGTTCTGTCAGACCACTCCACCATGACCCGCCTGGCTTGGGTTCCCTTGCAGGCATGGCTTGGTGAGTTTCCCCACTGATCTCTAGTGACATATCGGGCACCTACTGACCTGGCGAGTTCCTTGTTCAGTATTCTATCATTTTGCCTCTTCATGCTGTTCATGGGCTTCTCAAGGCAAGAATAGTAAAGTGCCTTGCCATTCCCTTCTCCAGTGGACCACGTTCTGTCAGACCACTCCACCATGACCCGCCTGGCTTGGGTTCCCTTGCAGGCATGGCTTGGTGTCATTGAGTTAGACAAGGCAGTGGTCCTAGTGTGATTAGATTGACTAGTTTTCTGTGAGTATGGTTTCAGTGTGTCTGCCCTCTGATGCCCTCTTGCAACACCTACCATATTACTTGGGTTTCTCTTACCTTGACCGTGGGGTATCTTTTCACAGCTGCTCCAGCAAAGCACAGCTGCTGTTTCTTACCTTGAATGAGGGGTATCTCCTTACTGCCGCCTTCCTGACAGGCACAGGATCCTTTAATATTTTCTTCAGCATTTAAACTTCTTAAATAATCAAAGCTGAAGGCAATGCACTTTGAGAATGCCATCCTAGCCAAAGTGATAGTTTTGCAGAGCAGAGAATACCATCATTTGAATGGAAGTCAGGTTTATGAGCATTGCGGAAGTAAGAATCGTATCACAAAACACCAATATGTGAACACTTCTATGAAAGAAAGAGAGATAAGAAGTGATGTGAGAGAGGGGTACACAGAAGATGCTGTTTTGCTATAGGGCATGTTGGAAAATGGTTTAAAAATAAGTTGAGAACACAATAATCATAGTTACAGCTTACTAATCACCTATATGTGTCATGTAGCAATTCTATTACATATACAAATTTATTCATTTCTGAGAACAGTTTTAATTATTAACTTTTTATTACAGCTTTTTTTAATTTTGTATTGCAGTATATTTGATTTACAATGCTTCAGGTATACACCAAAGTGATTCAATTATATCTATTCTTCATATTATTTTCCATTACAGATTATAAGATATTAAATATAATTCCATGTTCTATATAGTAAGAACTTATTGTTAATTAATTATCTTTTTAATATAGTTTTACTATCATTTTCCAGATGCAGAACTAGGAGCTAGGTTAAATACAGAAAAAAAGAGGGGTTAAAAAAAAAAGTATAATTCCAAGTCTACTTCAAAATGTGTGATGTATTTTAAGTCATGGTTGCAATGACCCATATTGAAGAAACATAATATAATTTGATCTCTTATTTTCTCCTACCCTAAAAGATCTTGGAGAAGGAAATGGCAACCCACTTCACTATTCTTGCCTGGAAAATTCCATGGACAGAGGGGTCTGGTGGGCTACAGTCCATGGGGTTGCTAGGAGTTGGACACGACTGAGCGACTTCACTTTTCACTTTCATGCATTGGAGAAGGAAATGGCAACTCACTCCTGTGTTCTTGCCTGGAGAATCCCAGGGATGGTGAGCTGCCATCTGTGGGGTTGCACAGAATCGGACATGACTGATTCGACTTGGCAGCAGCAGCAGCAGCCCTGTCTTAGAGCAGCAAGAACAGTAATAATTGTCACACTTTTATAGCACACTTTAAATAGTCACCATATGCTGAATGCTCTACAAACACATAACTATTAATAACTGATCATTGTGAAACTCTTAATGTCTATTGTTTTGATTTGGTTGGGCTGCCATAATAAAGTATCACAGACTAGGGGCTTAAACAACATAAATTTATTTTCTCACAATTCTGGAGGCTAGAATTCTGAAATCATGATATTGGCAGGATTTGCAGCAACATGGATGCAACTAGATATTAACATACTAAGTGAAGTAGTCTGAAAGAGAAAGACAAATACCATATGATATGATTTATATGTAGAAGCTAAAATATGGCACAAATGAATCTATCTACAAAACAGAAACAGACTCACAGATATTAGAGAGCAGACTCATGGTAGTCAAGGGAGAGGGCTTTAAGGCAATGGTGGAGGTGGAGGTTAGCAGATGTAAGCTATTCAAATCCAAAATGGATACACAACAAGGACATAGTGTATAGCACAGGGAGCTACACTCAATATCATGAGGTACCATAATGGAAAATAATATTTTACAAAAGAAGGTGTGTATGTGTGTGTGTGTGTAACCGTGGGGAGAGAGCAAATTAGTCAAGATGGCATGTTCAGGTTCTCTCATCTCATGTTTTATAAATAATGACTATGTGACTGCTGAGATCATTTGTAGCATGATGCATGTGAGTCAGGAGATACTCACTCCGTCAGGAGCTACTTTGTGCTGTTGGTATATATCAGTTCTACCTAGAAAGCAGCAGCAATTACTCCTGCATCATGGCTGTGTCCATTGGGTAAGCCATGAGGGGAGACAATATAGCATGTCTGCTGCTACCATTGCTGCATCAGCCAGGAGAGAATAAACAGCTCTGTGGTGCCTAAAGCTCTTTGAGTTTTTTTCCAGCCTCTTAGCTTGAGCCTTGCCTCCTGTTCAATGAACAATGCACACAGTGAGATACAGTGAGACAACTGGTGTCGTGAACAGGATGAAGAGTGATGCAATCGGTGTAGTCAACAAGATGGACAGCAAGACAGTAACTGAATCACTTTATTATACAGCAGAAATTTAACAAAACATTGTGAATGATTATATACATATTATATATACATACATATATATAAATATATATATATATTTAAACAGTCTCAGTAGGTTTGCTTTCTTCTGATGTCTATCCCTTGGCTTGTATATGACTACCTTCTTCCTGTATCTTCACACCATATCTCTCTGTGTGTATCTAAATTCTAATTTCCACCTCTTATAAAAATAGCATATATGTGGGATTAGAGCCTAATCATAGGGTTGCAAAGAGTCGGACATGACTGAGCGACTGAACTGAACTGAACTGAACTGAAGGGTTTCACTTAAACTTCTCACCTTCTTAAAGACCCTGTCTTCACACAATCACATTCTGAAATACAGAGGGTTGGGTCTTCAAGATATGAAATTGCAGGAGGGGAGGGGCATAATTCAACCCATAACACTTATTTTGCACGTTTTAAAGCAGAGGCTCAGAGATGATAGGCATCTTTCTCAAGATCACATAATGCTAGTCAGTGGGAGATCAAGATTAGAAGTCAGATCTCTTACAATTTTCTACTGTAGAATGTCCAATCTATTTTTTTTTAACAAGTGACTACACATTCTTTTGGAGAAGGAAATGGCAACTCACTCCAGTATTCTTGCCTGGAGAATCCCATGGATGGAGAAGCTTGGTGGGCTACAGTTCACAGATCACAAAGAGTCAGACATAACTGAGCGACTTCACTTTCACTTTACACACTCTTTAAAGTGTTTACTTAAAAGAAATACTTTGACTGCAAAATATCCCCAGGCACTTATTTTTTTCACTATCATCATCAAGTGTCACTTTTAAGGATATTTAACAAGAAAAATAATCACTTACCTTAATATTATATAACCACAATTTGCTCTTTTTTTTTTTTTTTTTAGAAAAGTAGTTGACTATTCATATCCGGTCTAAGTTATCTAAATTCAGAAATATTTCTTCAAATATCCTGGGTTTGTTTTAAGTAATGGAAAATTTATAGAAATATGTATTTTCCTTATTTTTATCATCTAAAAAAACAATGGAAGCAGTGACAGATTTATTTTCTTGGGCTCCAAAATCACTGTAGATGATGATTGGAGCCATAAAATTAAAAGATGCTTTCTGCTTTGAAGTTAAGCTATGAGCAACTTAAACAGCATATTAAAAAGCAGAGACATTACTTTGCCAACAAAGGTCTGTCTAATCAAAGCTATGGTTTTTCCAGTAGTCATCTATGGATGTGAGAGCTGGACCATAAAGAAAGCTGAGCATCAAAGAATTGATGCTTTTGAACTGTAGTGTTGGAGAAGACTTTGGACTGCAAGAAGATCCACTCAGTCAATCCTAAAGGAAATCAGTCCTGAAAATTCATTGGAAGGACTGATGCTGAAGGTGAAACTCCAATATTTTGGCCACCTGATGGGAAGAACTGACTCATTTGAAAAGATCCTGACACTGGGAAAGACTGAAGGCAGGAGAAGGGGACGACAGAGGATGAGATTGTTGAATGGCATCACTGACTAGATGGACATGAATTTGAGCAAACTCCAGGTGTTGATGACGGATAGAGAAGCCTGGCATGCTGCAGTCCACAGGGTGGCCTAGTGTTGGACACGACTGAGCAACTGAACTGAACTGATAAAGAACAGAATTGGGGCATCACTAATTTTTGTTTTCTACACATTTATTTTTGTTTGTTTGTTTGTTTAATGCTTTATTCTATTTTACAGTACTGTATTGGTTCTGCCATACATTGACATGAATCAGCCACAGGTGTACACAATCTCCCCATGCTAAAGCCCCCTCCCACCTCCCTTCCCCGCCCATCCCCCTGGTTCATCCCATACACCGGCCCCAAGCATCCTGTATCCTGTATTGAACATAGACTGGTACTTCATCTCCCATATTACACATTTAAAATATACTCCTAGAAGGAAAAAAAAAAAAAGAAAAGAAAAGAGAGAAAGAGACCTTCAATTTTAATTTCAACTCATTTCAGGAATGCTAAGGCTATAATTTTTTACTACTAACATATTTTGAAAGTAAAGGTAGATGGTTTGCACTACCAGCTCTACACTCTTTCATCTCTTTCTTGTTGAACAATGACATTCCCTTGAATGTGAACATAGGAGAAGCGTCTTTCCTCCCATGCTCTAATGGAATCATGAGAGAAGAACAGCAAGACTGTGCCCTGACCTTGATGAAGGGCTCTCTCATAAAAACAGAAACAAAAATTCTAAAATTAAAAAAAAAGTGATTTGAAAAGCTCTTGTTTCTTGAAGAAAGAAACACAAGATGTTCTGCAGAGTATTGCTTAACTAATAGAAACAGGTTAAAAAAAATAAGGAACACTTAAGCCAGGCGAAATACTCACGATCAATCACTTAGTCATATCCAACTCCTTGCTACTCCATGGACTGCATCCCACCAGGTTCCTCTGACCATGAAATTTTCCAGACAATAAAACTGGAGCAAGTTGCCATTTCTTACTCCAGGGGATCTTCCCAATCCAGGTATCAAACCTGTATCTCCTGTGTCTCATGCACTGGCAGGTGAATTATTTACCTCTGCTCCACAGCTGTCATAGTAAAGGTGTTAAAAGTACACATACTAAATCTATTTTAGTGAGATACTATCTCTTTTAATGAAAGAGAAAATGCATTATGAATGAGACCAAGCAGTGATGTTAGGCTGCTAAACCACAGCACATCCACATGAAGAGGAAAAACAAATATGAATAGATAAGCTTTTGTCACCTCACTCCTGAACACCTTGGCACATTGAAGGATTAGGTGCTGGGAGAGCCTAAGGTGGCTGTGTAGTATCTCCTGGCAGACACAAATCTGAGAGTATAATATTGCACTGAGAGTGTAATTTACTGCTGTTTGTTAGTATGTTTATAATAACTGTGAATGCCTTTGTATTAGTTATGTTGTTAACACACCACATGGTGTATTATGTTTTTAATATGCTAACACCCCTCCCACCTCCCTCCCCACTTCATCCCTCTATGTTGTCCCAGAGCATCAACTTTGAGCCCTGCTTCATGCATTAAACTTGCACTGGTCATATATTTTACATATAGTAATATATATGTTTCAATGTTATTCTCTTATATCATTTAACCCTTGCCTTTTCCCACACAGTTCAAGTCTGTTCTTCACATCTGTATTTCTTTTGCTGTCTTGAATATAGAATTGTTGTTACCATCCTTCTAAGTTCCATATATATTACCCTCCCCACTTCATCCCTCTATGTTGTCCCAGAGCATCAACTTTGAGCCCTGCTTCATGCATTAAACTTGCACTGGTCATATATTTTACATATAGTAATATATATGTTTCAATGTTATTCTCTTATATCATTTAACCCTTGCCTTTTCCCACACAGTTCAAGTCTGTTCTTCACATCTGTATTTCTTTTGCTGTCTTGAATATAGAATTGTTGTTACCATCCTTCTAAGTTCCATATATATTCATTAATATACTGTATTGGTGTTTCTCTTTCTGACTTACTTCACTCTGTATAATAGGCTCTAGCTTCATTCACTTCGTTAGAACTGATTCAAATGTATTCTTTTTAATGGCTGAGTAATTCTCCATTGTGTATGTGTACTACAGCTTTCTTATCCATTTGTCTGCTGATGGACATCTAGGTTGTTTCTGTGACCTGGCTATTATAAACAGTGCTGGGATGAACATTGGGGTACACATGTCTCTTTCAATTCTGGTTGCCTCGGTGTGTATGCCCAGCAGTGGGATTGCTGGTCATATGGCAGTTCTATTTCCAGTTTTTTAAGGAATCTCTACACTTTTCTCCATGGTGGCTGTACTAGTTTGCATTTGAACCAACAGTGGAACAGGGTTCCCTTTTCTCCACATCTTCTCCAGCATTTATTGTTTGTAGATTTTTTGATAGCATCCATTCTGACCGGTGTAAGATGGCACCTCATTGTAGTTTTGATTTGCACTTCTCTGATAATGAGTGATGTTGAGCATCTTTTCATGTGTTTGTTAGCTATCTGTATGCCTTCTTTGAAGAAAGATCTGTTTAGTTCTTCGGCCAGTTTTTTGATTGGGTAATTTCTCTTTCTGGTATTGAGCTGCACATGCTGCTTTTATATTTTTGAGATTAATTATTTGCCAGTTGCTTCATTTGCTATTATTTTCTTCCATTCTGAAGGCTGCCTTTTCAATTTGCTGATAGTTAACTTCATTGTACAAAACCTTTTAAGTTTAATTAGGTACCATATGTTCATTTTTTTAAAAATTTTGCTTTTATTCCCATTACTCTGAGAGGTGGGTCATAGAGGCTCTTGCCATGATTTTTGTCAGAGAGTGTTCTGCCTATGTTTTCCTCTATGAGTTTTATAATTTCTGGTCTTACATTTAGATCTTTAATCCATTTTGAGTTTATTTTTGTGTATGGGGTACCTTAAAGTGAGATAGAATTTGGAATTCAAAAATAGAAATAAAAGTATCTCCTCAACTATGGAACTTGAAAATTTTGTTAATTGTCTACCAATTTAAAGTTTAGCCCTGCATTCAAGAAAACAACAACAACAAGAAAACACTTATTTTACAGTCTTAGTCTTAAGCTCTGAGTACATCTTGATTTGTAAGTAAATTGCATCCTGCTGCTGCTGCTGCTAAGTCGCTTCAGTCGTGTCTGACTCTGTGCGACCTCACAGAGGGCAGCCCATTGGGCTCCGCCATCCCTGGGACTCTCCAGGCAAGAACACTGGAGTGGGTTGCCATTTCCTTCTCCAGTGCATGAATGTGAAAAGTGAAAGTGAAGTCTCTCAGTCGTGCCCGACTCTTCGCGACCCCATGGACTGCAACCTACCAGGCTCCTCCGTCCATGGGAGTTTTTAGGCAAGAGTACTGGAGTGGGATGCCATTGCCTTCTCCAAGTGCTATGAATTCTCAAAAAAGTCTACCATTGGAAAATTTGTTACTTTGGCCCTTTGATTAAAGGTAGGTAGATCTTATACTAAGATCTGTACAGAACAAAACATTAGAACAAATAAGAACAGATTCAGTTACCCATGACAGAATCCTTTACTACTTACTATTTGTTTATAGTTACGTGGGCATGTGAGAAATTACAGTGAGTTATAAAGAAAAACAACAACATAGTGGTTATATGAACAGTCAATAACACTAAGAAGGCTGTTGTTTAGCAACAAAACCCACACATAAACAAATATTTTCTCAAGTGATACAGTACTAAATACAAAACCCACAGAACACTATATTCTTTCTGTTAGATGATGATGAAAGGATATTTCTTAGTGAGGAATAGGAACAAAGAAGAAGAAGAAAGAAGTAATGTGTATTTGAGTCCATTAGGTAGGAGAAGTGACTATAAGTTCACGAAAACCAGTGGCAGTCAGATAGTGCAAGTCATTAAAATCCACCATAAGACTGTTAACTACATCATAGGCAAGAGAGACCTATGGGTAAGAGAGCAAATAATGTTATCAAAGAAGTATTCACTTTCGTTAATAGAGTAGGCTAAGCTGCGGGGCTTCTCTGGTGGCTCAGAAGGTAAAGCATCTGCCTACAAGGCAGGAGACCTCAGTTCAAACCCTGGGTTTGGGAAGACCCCTGGAGAAGGAAATGGCAACACACTTCAGTATTCTTGCCTGGAGAACCCCATGGACAGGGGAGTCTGGTAGACTACAGTCCATGGGGTCGCTAAGAGTCAGAGACGACTGAGAGATGTCACTTTCACTTTCAAGCTGCAGTATGCATCAGAGTCTACATTTCTGTCCCTCTTCAGAGCCTCTCTGCAGTCTTCCTCTTGGTTCCAGTCTTTTCAAATTAACCTTTGTAGATCATATCAATGGTCTCTCTCATAGGCTCAATTTTGTCTTCAGAAAACCTGTTCTGAAGTGCTAATCTCTAGTATCTCATAATATTACTTTATTTGAAGATACAGTCTTTAAAGAGGTAATCAAGTTAAACCGGTGTCATAGCATGGGCCTTAATCCAATATGATCATTATTCTTATAAAAGCAGAAATCAGGACACAGAGAGATATGCAGAGAAGGAAGATGATGTACAGGTAGAAGGGGAAGATAGCCATCTACAAGCCAAGGAGAGGGCTCAGTTCAATTCAGTTCAGTAGCTCAGTAGAGTCCGACTCTTTGAAATCCCCTGGACTGAAGCACTCCACAAGCCCATTGAGTCAGTGATGCCATCCAATCATCTCATCCTCTGTCGTCCCCTTCTTCTGCCTTCAGTCTTTCCCACCATCAGAGATTTTCCTAAGGCGTCAGTTATTCACATCAGGTGGCCAAAGTATTGGAGTTTCAGCTTCAGCATCAATACTTCCAATGAATATCCAGGACTGACTTCCTTTAGGATGAGCTGGTTTGATCTCCTTGCAGCTCAGGGGACTCTCAAGAGTCTACTCCAGCAACATAGTTCAAAAGCATCGATTCTTTGGTGCTCAGCTTTCTTTACAGTCCAACTATCACATCCATACATGACTACTGGAAAAACCAAAGCTTAGAATAGACAGACCTTTGTTGGCAAAGTAATATCTCTGCTTTTTAATATGCTGTTTATGTTGGTCATAACTTTCGTTCCAAGGAGTAAGCGTCTTTTAATTTCATGGCTGCAATCACCATCTACAGTGATTTTGGAGCCCCCACATTTAAAGTCTCGCCTTGTTTCCCCTTCTATGTGCCATGAAGTGATGGACCAGATGCAATGATCTTAGTTTTTTGAATGTTGAGTTTTAAGCCAACTTTTTCACTCTCCTCTTTCGCTTTCATCAGGAGGTTCTTTAGTTCTTCATTTTCTGTCATAAGGGTGGTGTTATCTGGGAGAAATATCAATAACTGCATGTCAGATATGCAAATGACACCATCCTTATGGCAGAAAGTGAAGAGGAACTAAAAAGCCTCTTGATGAAACTGAAAGAGGAGAGTGAAAAAGTTGGCTTAAAGCTCAACATTCAGAATATGAAGATCATGGCATCCAATCCTATCACTTCATGGGGAATAGATGGGGAAACAGTGGAAAGCATATCAGACTTTATTTTGGGGGGCTCCAAAATCACTGCAGATGGTGACTGCAGCCATGAAATTAAAGACACTTACTCCTTGGAAGAAAAGTTATGACCAACCTAGATAGCATATTCAAAAGCAGAGACATTACTTTACCAACAGAGGTCCATCTAGTCAAGGCTATGGTTTTTCCTGTGGTCATGTATGGATGTGAGAGTTGGACTGTGAAGAAAGCTGAGCGCCCAAGAATTGATGCTTTTGAACTGTGGTGTTGGAGAAGACTCTTGAGAGTCCCATGGACTGCAAGGAGATCCAACCAGTCCATTCTGAAGGAGATCAGCCCTGGATTTCTTTGGAGGGAATGATGCTAAAGCTGAAACTCCACTACTTTGGCCATCTCATGCGAAGAGTTGACTCACTGGGAAAGACTCTGATTCTGGGAGGGATTGGGGGCAGGAGGAGAAAGGGACAACGGAGGATGAGATGGCTGGCTGCCATCACTGACTGACTTGATGGACATGAGTCTGAGTGAACTCTAGTAGTTGGTGATGGACAGGGAGGCCTGGCGTGCTACGATTCATGGGATTACAAAGAGTCGGACACAACTGAGAGACTGAACTGAACTGAACTGATCTGCATATCTGAGGTTATTTATATTTCTCCAAGCAGTCTTGATTCTAGCCTGTGCTTCATCCAGCCTGACATTTTGCATAATGTACTCTGTGTCTAAGTTAAATAAGCAGAGTGACAATATACAGCCTTGATGTTCTCCTTTTCCTGTTTGGAACCAGTCTGTTGTTCCATGTCCAGTTATAGTTGCTGCTTGTTGACCGGCATACAGATTCCTCAAGAAGCAGGACAGGCCATCTGGTATTCCGATCTCTTTAAGAATTTTCCACAGTTTGTTGTGCTCAACACAGTCAAAGGCTTTGGCATAGTCAATGAAGCAGAAGTAGATGTTTTTTCTGAAACTTTCATTTTGGGGAACACATATTTATCTCTTAGCTCTCAGAAGGAACCAAAAAGGCTGATACCTTAATCTTGGATTTCTAGCTTCCAGAATTGTGAGACAATAAATGTCACTTGTGGAAGCCATCCACTTTGTGAGACTTTGATGAGGCAGCCTTAGCAAATGAATATAAGCTTCCTTGCCCCCTGACTTTTATGTATTCCATCAATGGGGAACACTGACATGAAATTCAGGAGGTCAGCAAGTGGTGTCAGGATCTACACTTCCTGGATGTTCATGTGGTGTCCTAGGGGCTGGTCAGTCCTGCTGCAAAGGTCTCAGCTCCTAGAAGATGCCCCTGGATGGTGGTTTTGTTATGGCCCAGGACAGTATAGTATCCCTCTGAGTTCTACCCCCAACCACATCTTTATAAAGAGTTCTTTGGTTTAGTTTTATGATAGCTTAAATGTGCTTTCAGCCCAAAACATGAGTCTTCTCTGGTCAGCATGGCAGAAAATGGTTAAATGGTTTAAAGGAGGCGGGGAAGGACTGGAGGTGGCATATTTCATTTCACTGGCATTCTGTTGACTAAAACTTTGTCATGTGAACACACCTAATGGCGAAGGAGCTAGCAAAGGTGTTTTAGCTTTGCATCTAAGTAGAGAAATGACCTAAAACAACACATACTGGACAGGATAAAAAATCTTTCTAAAAACGGAGGATGAGATGGCTGGCTGCCATCACTGACTGACTTGATGGACATGAGTCTGAGTGAACTCTAGTAGTTGGTGATGGACAGGGAGGCCTGGCGTGCTACGATTCATGGGATTACAAAGAGTCAGACACAACTGAGAGACTGAACTGAACTGAACTGATCTGCATATCTGAGGTTATTTATATTTCTCCAAGCAGTCTTGATTCTAGCCTGTGCTTCATCCAGCCTGACATTTTGCATAATGTACTCTGTGTCTAAGTTAAATAAGCAGAGTGACAATATACAGCCTTGATGTTCTCCTTTTCCTGTTTGGAACCAGTCTGTTGTTCCATGTCCAGTTATAATTGCTGCTTGTTGACCGGCATACAGATTCCTCAAGAAGCAGGACAGGCCATCTGGTATTCCGATCTCTTTAAGAATTTTCCACAGTTTGTTGTGCTCAACACAGTCAAAGGCTTTGGCATAGTCAATGAAGCAGAAGTAGATGTTTTTTCTGAAACTTTCATTTTGGGGAACACATATTTATCTCTTAGCTCTCAGAAGGAACCAAAAAGGCTGATACCTTAATCTTGGATTTCTAGCTTCCAGAATTGTGAGACAATAAATGTCACTTGTGGAAGCCATCCACTTTGTGAGACTTTGATGAGGCAGCCTTAGCAAATGAATATAAGCTTCCTTGCCCCCTGACTTTTATGTATTCCATCAATGGGGAACACTGACATGAAATTCAGGAGGTCAGCAAGTGGTGTCAGGATCTACACTTCCTGGATGTTCATGTGGTGTCCTAGGGGCTGGTCAGTCCTGCTGCAAAGGTCTCAGCTCCTAGAAGATGCCCCTGGATGGTGGTTTTGTTATGGCCCAGGACAGTATAGTATCCCTCTGAGTTCTACCCCCAACCACATCTTTATAAAGAGTTCTTTGGTTTAGTTTTATGATAGCTTAAATGTGCTTTCAGCCCAAAACATGAGTCTTCTCTGGTCAGCATGGCAGAAAATGGTTAAATGGTTTAAAGGAGGCGGGGAAGGACTGGAGGTGGCATATTTCATTTCACTGGCATTCTGTTGACTAAAACTTTGTCATGTGAACACACCTAATGGCGAAGGAGCTAGCAAAGGTGTTTTAGCTTTGCATCTAAGTAGAGAAATGACCTAAAACAACACATACTGGACAGGATAAAAAATCTTTCTAAAGGGAAAATAAGATAACTATCCACCTTTAGATATAAAAGAAAAAAATAATCAGTAAACACAGTTTATAATACTTAATAGTTTTATTTGAACTACAGTATATTTATATTTCTTTAAATACTGTCTCTGCAGAGGTGACTGGAAATAAAGTATAAATTAATGCACATTCTATTTACCTATTAGATTATTGTAACTGCTTTAAAATGGATACACTATCATATTACCTATTAGAAATAACCGCTTCATTTCATTGTCTATGACTTAAATTATCCCAACAGATAAATTGTCTTACCTAAAGTGTCAGTACACAATGCCTAGGAATGATCAATTATTTTATCTTCACACTATAAATCTTGAGCTTATCTGTTTGAGAGGTAGAAAACTTCATAAAAATACAGCAGACTGTGTAGTCAAAACACAGAGTAATTTGAAAGAAATGTTACTTTATATATGTGTTTATGTATAAACATAAAGATGTGTATGTATATGAACACACACATATACATATACATATACATATACATATAGGAACAGTGTTACCACAGCAAGCATCAAAGTTTTGCACTTTGAAGATAGTAATAAAAAGCCAAGCACTTGGCATGTGTCAATCAAGAGAACAGTGCTTTAACGCAGAGTGCTAGAAAGTTGGTGAGGTAGAAAAGGAAATGAATAAATCATTTAACCACTTTTTTAAAAAAAAGATTTTTTTCTGTAATGAAATGTGTGCATAAATTTATTAATATTTTCATTAATTACTATCAAGAATATCAAGAAAAATATTCCAATAGAATAACAACTTTGTTGATACTTCAACAAAATAATGAGCAATTTATTCTGATTTTAATTCTAATGATATTTATAGACTCAGCAAAATGTCCATGTAACAAAAAAGTACTTTTCTTTCCTTTATCTTAATGGTGTATATATATTTATTCAAAAACAGCTACAGTGAATAGGGGTGAAATTTTGTCCTTTAATTTTTTTATATAAATTTTTTTTCATGGAAAGCTAATTATTTTAGCCTTCAATTAAATTACAATTACTTTGTAATGGTTTTGCCATACATCAACATGGATCTGCCACAGATGTACATGTGTTCTCCATCCTGAACCCCCCTCTCTCTTCCCTCCCCATTCCATCCCTCTGGGTCAACCCAGTGCACTAGCCCCGAGCACCTTGACTCATGCTTCGAAACTGGACTGGAGATCCTTTTCACATATGATAATATATATGGTTTCAATGCCATTCTCCCAAATCATCCCACCCTCACCCTCTCCCAGAGTCCAAAAGACTGTTCTGTACATCTGTGTATCTCTTGCTGTCTCGCATAAAGTGTTATCATTACCATCTTTCTAAATTTCATATATGTGTGTGTGTGTGTGTGTGTGTGTGTGTGTGTTAGTTGGTGTTTTACTTTCTGGCTTACTTCATTCTGTATAATAGGCTCCAGATTCACCCACCTCATTAGAACTGATTCATTTTTTTCTTTAATTTTTATTTTTACTTTATTTTGCTTTACAATACTGTATTGATTTTGCCATACATTGACATGAATCAGCCACAGATGTACATGAGTTCCCAATCCTGAACCCCCCTTCCACCTCCCACCCCATATCATCTCTCTGGATCATCCCCGGGCACCAGATCTGATTCAAATGCATTCTTTTTAATGGCTGAGTAATATTCCATTGGGTATATGTACCACAGCTTTCTTATCCATTTGTCTGCTGATGGACATCTAGCATGCCTCCATATCTTGGCTATTATAAACAGTGCTGTGATGAACATTGGGATACATGTGTCTCTTTCAATTCTGGTTTCCTCAGTGTGTATGCCCAGCAGTGGGTTTGCTGGGTCATATGGCAGTTTTATTTCCAGTTTTTTAAGGAAACTCCACATTGTTCTCCATAGTGGCTACACTAGTTTGCATTCACACCAACAGTGGAACAGGGTTCCCTTTTCTGAACACCCTCTCCAGCATTTATTGCTTGTTGACTTTTGCATAGCAGCCATTATGAATGGCATGAGATGGTACTTCATTGTAGTTTTGATTTGCACTTCTCTGATAATGAGTGATGTTGAGCATTTTTTCATGTGCTGTTAGCCATCTGTATATCTTCTTTGAAGAAATGTCTGTTTAGTTCTTTGGCCATTTTTTTGATTGGGTCTTTTATTTTTCTGGAATTGAGCTGCAGGAGCTACTTGTATATTTTTGAGATTAATTCTTTGTCCATTGCTTCATTTGCTACTATTTTCTCCCATTCTGAAGGCTGTCTTTTCACCTTGCTTATAGTTTCTTTTGTTGTGCAAAAGGTTTTAAGTTTAATTAGGTTCCATTTATTTATTTTTGCTTTTATTTCCATTACTTTTGGAGGTGGGTTTTAGAGGATCTTGTTGTGATTTATGTTGGAGAGGGGTTTTTTTTTAGGCATTTTATTTTTTTAATATAAATTTATTTATTTTAATTGGAGGTTAATTACTTTACAATATTGTATTGGTTTTGTCATCAGTTCAGTTCAGTTCAGTTCAGTTGTTCAGTCATGTCCAACTCTTTGTGACCCCATGAATCGCAGCACTCCAGGCCTCCCTGTCCATACATCAACATGAATTGGCCACAGGTATACATGTGTTCCCCATCTGCACTGGGACAACCCAGAGGGATGGTACAGGGAGGGAGAGGGATTGAGGATCGGAGAGTGTTTTGTCTATGTTTTCCTCTAAGAGCTTTATAGTTTCTGGTCTGACGTTTAGATCTTTGGTGTATAGTGTTAGAAAGTGTTCTAGTTTCATTCTTTTACAAGTGATTAACCAGTTTTCCAATCAGTTTTACAAATGGCTAACCAGTTTACCACTTGTTAAAGAGATTGTTTTTTCTCATTTGTATATTCCTGCCTCCTTTGTCGAAAATAAGGTGTCCATAGGTGCATGGCTTTATCTCTGGGTTTTCTATTTTGATACATTGATCTATATTTCTGTCTTTGTGCCAGTACAATACTGTCTTGATGACCGTAGCTTTGTAGTATAGCCTGAAGTCAGGCAGGCTGATTCTTTCAGTTGTATTCTTCTTTCTCAAGATTGCTTTGACTATTTGAAGATTTTTGTATTTCCATACAAATTGTGAAATTCTTTGTTTTAGCTCTGTGAAAAATACCATTGGTAGCTTGATAGGGATTGATTGCATTGAATCTAGATTGCATTTGGTATTATATTCATTTTCACTATATTGATTCTTCCACTCCATGAACATGGTATATTTCTCCATCTATTTGTGTCTTCTTTGATTTCTTTTACCAGTGTTTTAAAGTTTTCTGTATATAGGTCTTTTGTTTCTTGAAGTAGATATATTGCTAAGTATTTTATTCTTTTCATTGCAATGGTGAATGGGCTTGTTTCCTTGATTTCTCTTTTTGTTTTCTCATTATTAGTGTATAGAAATACAAGGGATTTCTATGTGTTAATTTTATATCCTGCAATTTTACTATATTTATTGATTAGCTCTGGTAATTTTCTGGTAGAGTCTTTGGGGTTTTCTATGAGGAGGATCATTTCTTCTGCAAATAGTGAGACTTTTACTTCTTCCTTTCCAGCCTGGATTAATTGATTCTTCCACTCCATGAACATGGTATATTTCTCCATCTATTTGTGTCTTCTTTGATTTCTTTTACCAGTGTTTTAAAGTTTTCTGTATATAGGTCTTTTGTTTCTTGAAGTAGATATATTGCTAAGTATTTTATTCTTTTCATTGCAATGGTGAATGGGCTTGTTTCCTTGATTTCTCTTTTTGTTTTCTCATTATTAGTGTATAGAAATACAAGGGATTTCTATGTGTTAATTTTATATCCTGCAATTTTACTATATTTATTGATTAGCTCTGGTAATTTTCTGGTAGAGTCTTTGGGGTTTTCTATGAGGAGGATCATTTCTTCTGCAAATAGTGAGACTTTTACTTCTTCCTTTCCAGCCTGGATTACTTTTCTTTTTCTGCTTTGATTGCTTTGGCCAAAACTTTTTAAACTATGTTGAATAGTAGTGGTGAGAGTGGGCATCCTTTTCTTGTTCCTGACTTTAGAAGAAATGCTTTCAACTTTTCACCATTGAGCATAATGTTTGCTGTGGGTTTGTCATATATAGCTTTTATTATATTGAGGTATGTTCCTTCAATTCCTGCTTTCTGGAGAGTTTTTATAATAAATGAGT
>SJYC01074853.1:0-30851 GCA_006408675.1 Madoqua kirkii | reverse complement strand
CACAAAAGAAGTGTGTGTGTTGCGTGGGGGGGGGGGGGTGAACCAAGGTATATTGGATCAAGTCTTGATTACCCACTGTTGAAATTGAGTATATTTCCAAAGTGAATTAAGATGCTAATTGTAAAGTCTAGAATGGCCACTAAGAATAAATTATTTAAATTACAGTAACAACAACAACAACAAAATCTAGAGTAAAGGTTAGATTCTCAAAAATACAATATTAAAAAACCAAGAACAGTCACAAAAATCATAAAATCATTTCTATATCTGTCTATATATATAAAGCTTGCTTTAAAAAGGGGTCTTTTTTTGCAGGGTAATAGTAGTAGGTTAGAAAAATGAAAATTAAAGGAGTAATAGAGGACTTAATTTTTTTTATTTAAAAAATGATAATAGTAAAAATATATCTAGGACTTTCTTTGGAGCTGTTGTGGACAGTGTGGAGTCAGTTCACTTTCAGATAGTTCCTGGATCTGGCTTATACTTCTTCTCAGGATCTATAGGCCCCTTCCTATGTAGTCAGTGCTAGCTACAGGGTTTTAATCTGTTGCACCTGTCACTTTCAAAGCAGTTCTCTTTGTTTATTTTAGCTCCTTCTGTTTGCTAATCTTTTCAGTGTTTAATTTCTACTCTGACACAAGGGAGTGATGGTGGTAACTTCTTTAGGCTCACTTCTTCAGTAGTGCCATGGGGAGGGAGGAACACTGTAAACAAATATCACTGGCATGTGTGGGGAGTTCTTGCAGTGTTTCAGCTGCACTGGGTTTTCCTCAGCTCACAGCCTGTGTGCTTTCATGGTCTACACTTCTCAGGCTCTAGGCTGCTCTGCCAGGAACTGTCTGAGGTGGGCCCTGGGTTGCCTGCACTTCTCAGGTCTAAGTCACTCGGTTCAGGTTCTTGGATACTCCACACTGTGCCTGCATTTTGTGCCCTCCCAGGTCCAAGCAGCTCAGGTGATCAGGTACTTGGTGACTGCAGTCGCCCTCAGATGGGAGCTGTGTCTCATCACCTCCCCCATCCCAACCACTTGGTTTTCTGGGTGTATAATGGGCATGCCTTCTCAGGTGTGCTGTATGAGACAAGCTGCTGTATGTCTCTTCTCGGAGACTGATCTCTGGTTGTGACCCTTCCAGCTGATGTCAACCAACCAGAATCCCAAGAAGTCTTAGTTAGCAATGAAGACTGTTTTGCACTTTGTTAGAGGATGCCTCTCTGGGGCCGTGATTGCCCTCTTCTGGCTCTGGCTGCCCCCGCCTGCCTGTCTCTGGTGGGGGATGGAACGGTCTGCAATTGGCTAGCTCTGCTCAGTCCTTTGTTCTGTGAGCAGGCTTGGCAGTGTCTTAGGTTAAGTCTTTTCACTGGATAGGTCTCTCTATCCCTCTCTCTTCCCCCGATCCCCCACCCCCTCTCTCTCTTTCTGGCTATCCCACAGTCTGGGTTGCTATCTCAAGCTAGTTCCCTCAGATTGCCCTCAGGGCATTCAGGCCTCGTCCATAAGTCAGTCAGTCAGTTCAGTCTCTCAGTTGTGTTCTACTCTTTGTGACCCCATGAATTGCAACACAACAGGCCTCCCTGTCCATCACCAACTCCCGGAGTTTACTCAGACTCGTATCCATCGAGTTGGTGATGCCATCCAGCAATTTCATCCTCTGTTATCCCCTTCTCTTCCTGCCCCCAATCCCTCCCAGAATCAGGGTCTTTTCCAATGAGTCAACTGTTTGCATGAGGTGGCCAAAGTATTGGAGTTTCAGCTTTAGCATCAGTCCTTCCAATGTACACCCAGGACTGATCTCCTTTATGATAGACTGGTTAGATCTCCTTGCAGCCCAAGGGACTCTCAAAAGTCTTCTCCAACATCATAGTTCAGAAGCATCAGTTCTTTGGCACTCAGCTTTCTTCACAATCCAACTCTCACATCCATACATCACCACTGGAAAAAACCATAGCCTTGACTAGATGGACCTTTGTTGGCAAAGTAATGCCTCTGCTCTTCAATATGCTATCTAGGTTGGTCATAACTTCCTTTCCAAGGAGTAAGTGTCTTCTAATTTTATGGCTGCAGTCACCATCTGCAGTGATTTTGGAGCCCAGAAAAATAAAGTCAACCCCCGTTTCCACTCTTTCCCCGTCTATTTCTCATGAAGTGATGGACCAGATGTCATGATCTTAGTTTTCTGCATGTTGAACTTTAAGCCAACTTTTTCACTCTCTTCTCTCATCAAGAGGCTTTTAGTTCCTCTTCACTTTCTGTCATAAGGGTAGTGTCACCTGCATATCTGAGGTTATTGATATTTCTCCCAGCAATCTTATGGCTTTCCTGGTAGCTCAGATGGTAAAGCGTCTGCCTGCAATGCAGGAGACCTGGGTTCAATCCCTGGGATGGAAAGATCCCCTGGAGAAGAAAATGACAACCCACTCCAGTATGCTTGCCTGGAGAATTCCATGGACAGAGGATCCTGGTAGGCTACAGTCCATGGGATCGCAAAGAGTCAGATACGACTGAGTGACTTCACTTCACTTTACATCCAGCAATCTTCACTCCAGCTTGTGCTTCCTCCAGTCCAGCATTTCTCATGATTCACTCTGCATATAAGTTAAATAAGCAAGGTGACAATACACAGCCTTAATATACTCTTTTCCTATTTGGAACCAGTCTGTTGTTCCATGTCCAGTTCTAACTATAGCTTCCTGGCCTGCATATAGGTTTCTCAAGAGGCAGGTCAGGTGGTCTGGTATTCCCATCTCTTTCAGAATGTTCCACAGTTGATTGTGATCCACAGAGTCAAAGGCTTTGGCATAGTCAATCAAGCAGAAATAGATGTTTTTCTGGAACTCTCTTGCTTTTTCCATGATCCAGTGGATGTTGGCAATTTGATCTTTGGTTCCTCTGCCTTTTCTAAAATCAACTTGAACAACTCAAAGTTCACGGTTCACATATTGCTGAAGTCTGGCTTGGAGAAATTTGAGCATTACTTTACTACAGTGTGAGATGAGTGCAATTGTGTGGTAGTTTGAGCATTCTTTGGCATTGCCTTTCTTTGAGATTGGAATGAAAACTGACCTTTCCAGTCTTGTGGCCACTGCTGAGTTTTCCAAATTTGCTGGCATATTGAGTGCAACATTTCACAGCATCATCTTTTCGGATTTGAAATAGCTGAACTTGAATTCCATCACCTCCACTAGCTTTGTTCATAGTGATGCTAAGGTCCACTTGACTTCACTTTGCAGGATATCTGGCTCTAGGTGAGTGATCACACCATCGTGATTATCTCTGTCATGAAGATCTTTTTTGTACAGTTCTTCTGTGTCTTCTTTTCACCTCTTCTTAATATCTTTTTCTTCTGTTAGGTCCATACCATTTCTGTCCTTTATCAAGTCCATCTTTGCATGAAACGTTCCCTTGGTATCTCTAATTTTTATGAAGTGATCTCTAGTCTTTCCCATTCCTTTGTTTTTCTGTATTTCTTTGCATTGATCACTGAGGAAGGCTTTTTTATCTCTCCTTGCTAGTCTTTGGAGCTCTGCATTCAAATGGGAATATCTTTCTTTATCTCCTTTGCCTTTCACTTCTCTTCTTTTCTTTTCACAGCTATTTATAAGGCCTCCCCATACAGGCATTTTGCTTTTTTGCATTTCTTTTTTATTAGGATGGTCTTGATCTTTGTCTCCTGTACAGTGTCATGAACCTCCATCCATAGTTCCTCAGGCTCTCTCTCTTTTAGACCTAGTCCCTAAATCGCCACTTAAGAGTGGAAGATTCGAGTGTCTGGGCTGCGGAGAGCCTCTCTCTGCTTGGAGTTGCCATTAAGCACGTAATCTGTGGGTTTTGTTTATTTATTTATTTTCCCTCCTGGTTATGTTGCCCTCTGAGATTCCAAGACTCACCACAGACCCCACCAGTGAGAGTATTTCCTGGTGTTTGAAAACTTCTCTTTTTTAAGACTCCTTTCCCAGGATGAGTCTCCATCCCTACCTCTTTTGTCTTCCTTTTTACCTTTTATATTTTGTCCTACCTCCTTTTAAAGATAATAAGCTGCCTTTCTGGGTGCGTGATGTCCTCTGCCAGCATTCAGTGTTCGTTTTGTGGAATTTGCTCAGAGTTTAAATGTTCTTTTGATGAATTTGTGGGGGAATCCTCTGCCATCTTAGGACTGCCTTGTCATTCAATTTTGGGAAGAAGATTTAAAGTGTAATTTATATAGGTCAGTTCATCCAAATAGTAATTAAGCATTTTTTAAATTATAATTTTTAATCAACTTATACAAATACTCCAGTAAAGTATCAACTATATTTTAGAAATAGGACATTTCCCATTATTTTATTTGAATATCTAAAAACATATTGCCTATTAAAATTACAGAAATTAATATCAGAAAAATTACTCCTATTATTCATACTTTTAGTGAAAGCAAAAAAACACAGAGCTAATTTTAGTTGTATTTAATATATCCATAAAGCATAAGAATGTCTGGTTTTGTTTTGTTTTGTTTTGTTTTCCCTTAAGCAAACCATTAGTCATTGATCTATGGAAGCTAAGTTTGAAACTATGTAGCTGAGTTTGGGAATGAGGTGGGATCATTTGCAAAGGGCATGGACATTGCCACAAGCAGCATCTGGCAGCTATGTGCTTATTCATTTATGGGGAATCTATCACATGCATGTATTCTTACCACACACCCAAGACATAAAAACTCAAATTACTCAAAGGACAAAAGCCTGAGTCCTTTTTTCAGAAAAAAAGATAATACATTTTTGTGCACCGTTTAAAACAAGATAACATTATAGGCTCAAAATAGACAAGTTCATGAATTAGAGTTGGCTTCTTCCATCCAAATGCATGCTCTCAGTGAATAAGAAATGGTAGGTGAATCCTGACAATTTAAGGACAACTACTGAGCTATCCAAGCGCATGGTCTTTAGAGGCACAACTCCCTATGGAAACAAAGACTAGCAAAGCATAAGATACAGGATTTAACAGGTTACCTTTGATTACCCATGTTCTTTAATTTGCCCTGATATCTGCCTTGATTTAGATATTGACTTGTGCTTACCCCTTATAAGAGAAGGGGCTTCCCATGTGCTTTCCTGGTGGCTCAGATGGTAAACAATCTGCCTGCAACACAGGAGACCCAGGTACAATACCTAGATCAGGTCCATGGGGTCACAAAAGTGTATGAAATTGCTCAGCAACTTAACATTGATAAGAGAGACTCTGATGAAAGTGACTTAGAATTAAAAATTCCTACTACTTGGATTTTCCTGCTGTTTAATATATAGCTTGACTCACAGCCTCTTTTTCTGGCTGTCTCACTGTCTTCTTAACTTCCTGAGAAGTGAATTCTGTTGCCTGTGCTGATATAAACACATATCAGACTTCCTTACTTCTGCAGTTGTTAAGACTCGGTATTTCCAATACAAGAACCATAGATTCAACCTCTGGTTGGGGAACTAGGATCATGCATACTATAGAGTGCATAGAGTGTATCTTTTTTTTTTTAATAAGCATAACCAAAACAAATAAAGTGAGTAGCTTATAAATTCAACATTAAATATTAGAATATAGAGACTAAAGAAAGATCTCACTAAAATATATAAAACAGTGTTATGCCAGTCATGATTTTGCAGCCATGTATAATAACTAAGTGTAAAAACAAAGATTTGAATTGTCTTATTAAAGGAAAGTGGCAAAGTTTTTTTTTAAAAACTTTAGACTTTTTATTTTGTATTGGGTATAGACAAATAACAATATTGTAGTAGTTTCAGGTGAACAGTGAGGGGGACTCAGCCATACATATGCATGTATCCATTCTCCCCTAAATGCACCTCCCATCCAGGCTGACACATAACATTGAGTAGAGCTCCATGTGCTATACAACATGTCTTTGCTGGTTATCCATTTTAAATATAGCAGTATGTACATGATCTTTCCAAATTCCTAACTATCTCTTCCCCCTCAGAGGCCATAAGTTCATTGCTAAGTCTGTGACTCTCTTTCCATTTTGTAAGAAGTTCTGCATCATTTCTTTTTAAATTCCACATTCGAGGGATATCGTATCACATTTCTCCTTCTACCTCTGATTTACTTCAGTATGACACTGAGTCCATTTATGTTGCTGCAAATGTCATTATTTCATTCTTTATAATGCCTGAATAATATTCATATACCACATCTTCTTTATCCACTCATCTGTGGAGAATGTTTAGATTGCTTCCATGTCTTATCTATTGTAAACAGTGCTGAAATGAATGTTGAGGTGGACATATTCTTTTAGATTGTTTTTCTCCAGGTATATGCCCAGGAATGGGATTGCAAGGTCATATTAGAGCTTTACTTTTAGGTTTTAAGGAATCTCCATACAGTGCTGCACTCAATATGCCACAAATTTGGAAAACTCAGCAGTGACCACAAGACTGGAAAAAGTCAGTTTTCATTCCAATCTAAAAGAAAGGCAATGCCAAGAATGCTCAAACTACTGCACTACTGCACTCATCTCACACTCTAGTAAACTAATTCTTGAAGAATTCAAAATTATTCAAGCCAAGATTCAGCAATACATGAATCATGAACTTTTCAGATGTTCAAGCTAGTTTTAGGAAAGACAGAAGAGATCAAATTGCCAACATTCGCTGGATCATCGAAAAAGGAAGAGAGTTCCAGAAAAGCTTTATTTATTTACTTCTGCTTTATTGACTATGCCAAAGCCTTTGACTGTGTGGATCAAAAAAAAAAAAAAAACTGGAAAATTCTAAAAGAGATGGAAATACCAGACCACCTGACCTGCCTCTTGAGAAACCTGTATGCAGGTCAGGAAGCAACAGTTAAAACTGGACATGGAACAACAGACTGGTTCCAAATAGAAAAAGGAGTACATCAAGGCTGTATATTGCCACTCTGCTTATTTAACTTATATGCAGAGTACATCATGAGAAAAGCTGGGCTGCAAGAAGCACAAGCTGGAATCAAGATTGCCAAGAGAAATAACAATAAGCTCAGATATGCAGATGACACCATCCTTATGGAAGAAAGTGAAGAGGAACTAAAAAGCCTCCTGATGAAAGTGAAAGAGGCAAGTGAAAAGTTGGCTTAAAGCTCAACATTCAGAAAAGTAAGATAATGGCATCTGGTCCCATCACTTCATGGGAAACAGATGGGGAAACAGTGGAAACAGTGTCAGACTTTATTTTGGGGGCTCGAAAATCACTGCAGATGGTGATTGCAGCCATGAAATTAAAAAATGCTTACTCCTTGGAAGGAAAGTTTTGACCAGCCTAGATAGCATATTCAAAAGCAGAGGCATTACTTTGACCACAAAGTTCCATCTAGTCAAGGCTATGGTTTTTCCAGTGGTCATGAATAGATGTAAAAATGGGACTGTGAAGAAAGCTGAGCAAAGAACTGGTGCTTTTGAACTGTGGTGTTGGAGAAGACTCTTGAGCGTCCCTTGGACTGCAAGGAGATCCAACGAGTCCATTCTAAAGGAGATCAGCCTTGGGTGTTCTTTGGAAGGACTGATGCTGAAGCTGAAACTCCAATACTTTGGCCACCTCATGCAAACAGTTGACTCATTGGAAAAGACTCTGATTCTGGGAGGGATTGGGGGCAGGAAGAGAAGGGGAAAACAGAGGATGAAATTGCTGGATGGCATTACCAACTCAATGGACAAGTGTTTGAGTGAACTCCGGAAGTTGGTGTTAGACAGGGAGGCCTGGTGTGCTGCAATTCATGGGGTTTCAAAGAGTTGGACAAGACTGAGAAGACTGTGTGATTGAACTGAATTGAACTGAACTGATACTCTTCTCCATAGTGGTTGTAACAATTTACATTTCAACCAACAGTGTAAGAGGATTCCCTTCTCTCCATACCTTCTCAAGAATTTGTTATTTTTTGATGAGACCCATTCTGACTGGTGTGAAGTGATATATCATTGTAGTTTTGATTAGCATTTCTCTAATAACTAGCATTGTTGAAAATCTTTTCATGTGCCTATTGGCCATCTGTATGCAGTCTTTGGAGAAATGTCTGTTAGGTATTCTGCTCATTTTTAGAGTGGGTTGTTTGTTTTGATGCTATTAAGCATCATAAACTGTTTGAAAACTTTAGAGACAAATTGGTCACATCATTTGCAAATATTTTCTCCCAATCTGTGGGTTGTCTGTTTGTTTTGTTTATTGCTTCCTTTGCTGTGCAAAAGGCAGTAGGTTCTATATGTTAAGTAGGTTCTATATCTTTATTTTTGCTTCTATTTCAATTATTCTGGGAGATGAATCAAAAAGATGTTGTTGTGACGTATGTCAGAAAGTGTTCTGCCTAGGTTTTCTTCTAGAAGTTTTATAGTGTCTGGTGTCACATTTAGGTCTTTAATCCATTTTGAGCTTCTTTTTTGCGTATGCAATTAAGCCATGATCTAATATTATTTTGTTTTTTTTTTTCCCAAGTGGCTGTCCAGTTTTCCAAGCAGCATTTGTTTAAGACACTGTCTTTCCAACATTGTGTAGTCTTGTCACTTTTGTCATAAATTAACTGATTATAAGAGCATAGGCTTATTTCTGGGTTTCTGTATGTTCTATTGATCCATATTTCTATTTTTGTGCTAGTACCATACTATTTTGATGATTTTGGCTTTGTAGTTTAGTCTGAAGTCTGGAAACCTGATTCTTCATACTCCGTTTTTCTTTTTCAAGATTGCTTCAGTTATTCAGTGTCTTTTGTGTCTCCATGCAAATTTTGATATAGTTTGTTCTAGTTCTGTGGGAAAAAAAAAGTCATTGGTAATTTGATAGGAATTCTATTGAATATGTAGATTATGTGGACTAATATAGTCATTTTGACACTATTGATTCTCCCCATCCACAAACATGGTATATCTTTCCATCTGTTTATGTCTTCTTCAGTTTCTTTCATCAGCATATTACAATTTTCAGAGTATAGGTTTTTGTCTCTTTAGGTAAACTTATTCCTAGGCATTTTATTCTTCGATACAATGGTAAATTGAATTGCTTCTTGAATTTCTCTTTCTGTTCTTTCATTGTTAGTGTATAGAAATCCAACATATTTATGTGTACTACTTTTATAACCTACAGCTTTCACCAAAATCATTGATGATTTCTAATAAGGTTAAAGCATCTACCTTCAATGCGGGAGACCTGGGTTGAATTCCTGGGTTGTGAAGATCCCCTGGAGAAGGAAATGGCAACCCACTCCAGCATTCTTGCCTGGAGAATCCCATGGACTGAGGACCCTGGTGGGCTGCAGTCCACGGGGTCACAAAGAGTTGGACACGACTGAGTGACTTTACTTACTTAATAGTTTTCTGGTAGCATGTTTAGGATATTCTAGTATAGTATCATATCATCTGCAAACAGCATCAGTTTAACTTCTTTCCAATTTGGATTTCCTTTGCTTCTTTTTTTTCTCATGTTACTGTAGCTAGAACTTCCAAAACTATGTTGAATAAAACTGGCAAGAGTAGACATACTTGTTTTGTTCCTTATCTTAGAGGGATCAGCTTTACACACTGAAAATACCTTTTCTCACTGCCCTACTTTCAGTATGTAAGTGTCCATAGGTCTCCTGTAGGCAACATATATATGTATCTTGTTTTCTGATCCACCCAGCCAGTCTATGTCTTTTAGTTAGTGCAATTTTGTTGTTTTGGGTTTATTTTATGTAGGTATTTTCTTTCTCTTGTGTTTCTTGCCCAGAGAAGTTTAGCATTTGTTGTAAAACTGGTTTAGTGGTACTGAATTCTCTTAACTTTTTTCTTGACTGGAAAGCTTTTGATTTCTCCATCAAATCTTATTGAGAGTCTTGCTGGTTAGTGTTCTTGGTTAAAGATTCTTCACTTTCATCACTTGGAATATATCATGGCATTCCTTTCTGCCTTGTAGAGTTTCTGTTAAGAATTCAGTTGATAACCTCATGAGGTTTCCATTGTATGTCATTTGTCTTTTTCCTCTTGTTGATTTCAATATTTTATCTTTGCCTTTAATTTTTGTTGGTTTGATTACTATGTGTCTTGGTGTGCTCCTCCTTGGGCTTATCCTGCCTGGGACTATTTACACTTCCTGGTATTGGTTGACTATTTCCTTTACCATGTGGGGAAATTTTCAGCTATTATCTCTTTAAATATTTTCTTGGGTCATTTCTCTCCCTCTTCTCCTTCTTGGACCCCTATAATGCAAATATTGGTGCATTTAATGTCACAGAGATTGCATAGACTGTCTTCATTTCTTTTCATTCATTTTTTATTTTTGTGTTCTGTGTCAGTGATTTCCACCATTCTATCTTCCAGGTCACTTACCCATCCTGCCTTTATTGCTCTGATATTGATTCCTTCTAGTGCATTGTTCATTTCTGATTGCTCATTAGTTCTACAAGGTCTTTGGTAAACATGTCTTGCGTCATCTACATTCTTCTTCTGAGATCTTGGATCATCTTCACTATTATTATTCTGAATTATTTTTCTGGAAGTTTGTCTATCTATTTATTTGTTTTTCTAGGGATTTATCTTGTTCCTTCATCTGTGACAAAATCCTATTTCTCTTCACAGCTTTCTGTGATCTTACTAGTTCTGGAGGCTGGTGAAATTGTAGTTCTTGTTTCTTCTATCTGCCCCCTGGTGGATGAGGATAAGAGTTTTGTGCAAGTTTTCTGATGGGAAAGACTGGCTGTGGAGAAAACTAGGTCTTGCTCTGGCAGACTGTGCTCAGTAAAGCTTTAATCCACTTATCTGCTGATGGGTGGGGCTGTACTCCCTCCCTGTTAGTTTTTTGGCCTGATGTGACCCAGCCCTTGAGTCTACAGGCTCTACTTGCATGCTAAGTCACTTCAATCAGTCTGACTCTTTGTAACCCTACAGACCATAGCCTGCCAGACTCCTCTTTCCATTGGATTCTCTAGGCAAGAATGTTGGAGTGGGTTGCCATGCTTTTCTCCAGGGGAACTTCTTGACCCAGGGATATAAACTACATTTCTTATATCTCCTGCATTGGTGGCCAGGTTCTTGAGCACAACACCACCTGGAAAGCCCTTTACAGGCTCTATGTTAGGGCTATTTGTGACTTCCAAGAAGACTTGTGTAAAGACACATATCCCAGGATGGCTGCTTCCAGTGCCTCTGTCCCTGAAACAGGCTATTGCCAATCCATGCTTCTGCAGGAGACTCTCAAATACTCACAAGGTAGGTCTGACTCAGGATACTATGGGGTCTGTTTCTTTCTCCTGGTCCCTGGTGTACATAAGGTTTTATTCATGCCTTCTAAAAGTGGAGTCTCTGTTTCCCCCTGTCTTGTGGCAGTCCTGCAATCAAATCCCACTGGCCTTCAAAGTCAGATTTCCTGAGGACTTCCAGTCCTTTTCTGGATCCGTAGGCTTAGAAGCCCGATATGGGGCCTAAAACCTTCACAATAGTATAAGAACTTTTTTGGTATTATTGTTCTCCAGTTTGTGAGTCACCAATAAGCAGGCATCAGGTTTCATTTTATTATACTTGTGCTCTTCCTACTTTCTGGTTGTGGCTTCTCTTTTGTTCTTGGATGTGGGATTTCTTTCTTTCTTTTTTCTTGTTTTGGTTCCAGTGTCTTCCTGTCTATGGTTGTTCAACAGCTAGTTGAGATTTTGGTGCTGTCTCAAGAGAAGATGAGTGTATGTCTTTCTACTCTACCATCGAACCAATCTTGGGAAACTTATAATATTGGAGATAATTACTGAAAACTATGATTCAATTTAGTGTGTTTTAAAATGCTAGACATACGATACACTGAATTTAAATCTTTACTTTTTTTTTTTCAGTAAACTAAAATGGCAATCCACTCCAGTACTACTGCCTGGAAAATCCCATGGACAGAGGAGCCTGGAAGGCTACAGTCCATGGGGTCGCAAAGAGTCAGACACGACTGAGCGACTTTACTTACTTACTTACTTACTTACTTACTAATACAGTGTAATTAACTTACCAAATCAATGTTAGGAAAGTTAAATATTGGGATTCAATTGGGTAGTGGTAGTTGAACTCACTTTTTAAAAACATTTAAAATAATCATCATTATTATTTGTGAAAACTTTCACTTCAACCCCTTTCATAAATATTTTAGATATCTTTCAAAAGTTAAAATGATTTACTTCTTTAAATATTATTTATAAAGTTGCTTCTAACAATAGAAGATAATTGTATTGCAAAGAATTCCAAAGCAGAATTAATATATTTGCTTTAATGTGAATTTTCACTGTGTGCTCAATGGAACAAATTCAAAATCAAAAGCGTAGTCTCTACAGTCAGCCTTACAAATCTGCAGATGCTAAATCTGTGAATATCTGTTTTTACAACATAATTTACTGTAGGGACATTCAGCATCTGTAGGTTTTCGTGTGAGGGGTGGTGCCTGGAATAAACCCCTTTTGAATACCAAGAGACTACTAGCTTTCTTCAGTTGTCAATTATCAGTTTTAAATTATGTAAATGTGTTCTGTTGACATCAAACTTATCAAAAAAGGATCATCTTTTTGCTAGGACAGACTGTTTTTATAACCAGAAGATATTAAACACAGTAGACTTCAAGTTAAATTAGTATAACAATAACATTTAAGTTGTAAAGTAGCATTCTAACTGGACAGTAAAGCTCATGGCACAAAGAGTTTCATAGTTCATTTCCTTGAGCCTACAAAGCATGGTTTGATACACATATTATTCATGTCGTTCACATGATTTTCTCTCCAGGTCCTTATACTTGAAGCCATCAGTTACCTGCTGTTTTCGTTCACCTTCTGTGTGACCTTGAAAGTTGCTTTGTTAAAGCCTCATTGATCACCACATGTCATTATAGCTGCATCCATCAATTCAGTAGCAGAAAAATTCTAGCAAAGAGTGAATTGTTAATTCCTCAATAATCCTGTCTGACATGTTTATTTCTGTAGTAACAAGTCATTAATGACTGATTACCATGCTCCTGTGAAGAAACGTTATGCTAATGATTTGGCCAAATTCATGCTAAAATCCTCTAGGTTTCTTTTTTTACAGAAAAAAGTTTTCTAGAAAAAGATGAAACTTTTGAAATATTTTATTAAATGAAGTGAGGATATTATTATCCTCATTACCTCCACCATAGTTTGGCCCCAGGTAAAGAACAGAGAGAGAACACAGCTCTACTCAACAGATCATTGGATTAAAGATTTACGAGCATGGTCCCACCCATCAGAACACAGTCAGTCTCCTTGATCAGGAAGATTCCATAAGCCTTTTATTCTTCTCCATCAGGGGGAAGACAGACTGAAAACCACAAACACAGAAAACCAAAGGATCTAAACACATGGTCCACAGCTTTGTCTAACTGAATGAAACTATGAGCCATGTGGTGTAGGGCCACCCAAGACAGATGGGTCATGGGGAGACTTCTGGCAAAATGTGGTCCACTGGAGAAGGGAATAGACCTGAGTTTGATCCCTGAATTGGAAAGATACCCTGCAGATGGAAATGGTAACCCACTCCAGTACTCTTGCCTGAAGAATCCCATGGATGGAGAAGTCTGGTGGGCTACAGCGCATAGGATTGCAAAGAGTCAGACACGACTGACTGACTTAACTTTCAGCATTCTTGCATTGAGAACCCTAGGAACAATCTGAAAAGGCAAAAAGATATGACATAGAAAGATGAACTGCTCAGGTTAGTAGGTGCTCAATATACCACTGGAAATCAGTGGAGAAATAACTCCAGAAAGAATGAAGAGATGGAACCAAAGCAAGAACAACACCCAGTTGTGGATGTGACTGGTGATGGAAGCAAGGTACAAATTATAAGGAGCAATATTGCATAGAAACCTGGAATGTTAGGTCCATGAATCAAGGCAAATTAGAAGTGGTCAACCAGAGATGGCAAGAGTGAATGTCAACATTCTAGAAATCAGTGAACTAAAATGGAATAGAATGGGTGAATTTAACTTAGATGACCATTATATCTACTATTGTGGGCAAGAATCCCTTACAAGAAATGGAGTAGCCATCATAGTCAACAAAGGAGTCCAAAATGCAGTAGTTGGGTGTAATCTCAAAAATGACAGAATGATCTCTGCTTCCAAGGCAAACCATTCAATATCATGGTAACCCAAGCCTATGCCCTGACAAGTAATGCTGAAGAAGCTGAAGTTGAATGGTTTTATGATGATCTACAAGACCTTTTAAAGCCAACACCAAAACATATGTCCTTTTCACTATAGAGGACTGGAATGCAAAAGTAGGAAGTCAAGAAACACCTGGAGTAATAGGAAAATTTGGCCTTGAAGTACAGAATGAAGCAGAGAAAAGTCTAATAGAGTTTTGCCAAGAGAACACACTGGTCATAGCAAACATCCTCTTCCAACAACACAAAAGAAGACTCTATACATGGACATCACCAGATGGTCAACACCAAAATCAAATTGATTATATTATTTGCAGCCAAAGATGGAGAAGCTCTATACCGTCAGCACAAACAAGACCAAGAGCTGAGTGTGGCTCAGATCATGGACTCCTTATTGCCAAATTCAGACTGAAATTGAAGAAAGTGGAGAAAACCACTAGACAATTCAGTTATGACCTAAAGCAAATCCCTTACAATTATATAGTGAAAGTGAGAAATAGATTTAAGGCACTAAATTATATAGAGTGTATGATGAACTATGGTTAGAGGTTTGTGACATTGTACAGGAGACAGGAAGCAAGACCATCCCCAAGAAAAAGAAATACAGAAAAGCAAAATGGCTGTCTGAGGAGGCCTTACAAAGAGGTGTGAAAAGAAGACAAGTGAAAGCCAAAGGAAAAAAGGAAAGATATACCTATTTGAATGCAGAGTTCCAAAGAACAGCAAGGAGAGATAAGACAACCTTCTTCAGTGATCAATGCAAGGAAATAGAGGACAAGAGAATGGGAATGACTAGAGATCTCTTCGAGAAAATCAGAGATACCAAGGTAATATTTCATGCATAAATGAGCTCAATAAAGGACAGAAATTGTACAGACTTAACAGAGGCAAAAGATATTAAGAAGAGTTGACAAGAATACACAGAAAAACTGTACAAAAAAAAAAAAATCTTCACGACCCAGATTACCACAACAGTGTGATCACTCACCCAGAGTCAGACATCCTGGAAAGTGAAGTCAAGTGGGCCTTAGGAAGCATCTCTATGAACAAAGCTAGTGGAGGTGATAGAATTCCAATTGATCTATTTCAAATCTTGAAAGATGATGCTGTGAAAGTGATGTACTCAACATGCCAACAAATTTGGAAAACTCAACAGGCACAGGACTGGAAAACTTCCATTTTCATTACAATTGCTAAGAAAGGCAATGCCAAAGAATGTTCAAACTACTGCACAATTGCACTCATCTCACAAGTTAGTAAAATAATGCTTAAAATTCTCCAAACCAGGTTTCAGCAATATGTGGACCGTGAACTTCCAGATGTTCAAGCTGGATTTAGAAAAGTCAGAGGAAACAGAGATCAAATTGCAAACATCTGCTAGATCATCACAAAAGCAAGAAAGTTCTAGAAAAACATCTATTTCTGCTTTATTGACTGTGCCAAAGCCTTTGACTGTGTGGATAAAACAAACAAACAAACCTGTGAAAAATTCTGAAAAAGGTTGGGACTACCAGATCTCATGACCTTCCTCTTGAGACATCTGTACAAAAGTTTGTTATGCAACAGTTAGAACTGGACATGGAACAACAGACTGGTGCCAAATAGAAAAAGGAGTATGTCAGGAATATTGTCACCCTGCTTGTTTTACTTGTATGCAGAGTACATCATGAGAAACGCTGGGCTGGATGAAGAGAAAGTTGGAATCAGGTTTTCCAGCAGAAATATCTATAACCTCAGATATGCGGATGACACCACCCTTATGGCAGAAAGCAATGGAGAATTAAAGAGCCTCTTGATGAAAGTGAAAGAGGAAAGTGAAAAAGTTGGCTTAAAACTCAACATTAAGAAAACTAAAATCATGGCATCCGGTCCGATCACCTCATGACAGATAGATGGGGAAACAGTGGAAACAGTGACAGACTTTATTTTAGGGGGCTTTAAAATCACTGCAGATGGTGATTGCAGCTATGAAATTAAAAGACACTTACTCCTTGGAAGGAGAGTTATGACCAACCTAGATAGCATATTGAAAAGCAGAGACATTACTTTGCCAACAATGGTCCCTCTAGTCAAAGGTATGTTTTTTTCAGTGGTAATGTATGGATGTGAGTGTTGGACTATAAAGAAAGCTGAGTGTTGAATATTGATGCTTTTGAACTGCGTTGGAGAAGACTCTTGATAGTCCTTTAGACTGCAAGGAGATCCAACTATTCCATCCTAAAGGAAATCAGTCCTGGAGTGTTCACTGAAAGGACCGATTTTGAAGCTGAAATTGCAATACTCAGCCACTGATGTAAAGTGTTTACTCACTTTAAAAGACCCTGATACTGGAAAAAACAGAATGCTGCAGAAGGGGACGACAGAGGATAAGATGGTTGAATTATATCACTGACTCAATTGAGATTAGTTTGAATAAACTCTGGGAGTTGGTTATGAATAGGGAGGCCTGGTGTGCGGTAGTCCATCGCATCACAAAGAGTCAGACATGACTGAGTGACTGAACTGAACTAACCTGAACTGTGGAGATATTATATGAAATCATCCTCTTATAAAATTGACCACGATGGAATGAAATAAGGAGAGCAATTGTCAAAATTATCAGTAAACAATAAAATCTGAATAACTAAGCTTGGTTGCAAACTTGTTAACTGTGGAAGCCATGGCAGGATAAGTGGCTGATGGTAAAACGGGGAGAGTTTGTAAGAGAATGCTCAGTCAGAAGGAAGGGACTTAAAAGAAGTACAGTGTCCCTCTTGCCACTTATAGGACTTGATCTACTTCTGTCTAAGGTCAACTCCTTCCTTTGTAATCTTTTATTCATTAACTTTCTTCCTTTCAGTAGTCATGTATGGATGTGAGAGTTGGCCAAGTAACGTCTCTGATTTTTAATACACCAGACTCATATAACATCTCTTGTAAGTCTCATCTGTATCTTAAACTTAATGCTTCTAAAATAGAGCTCCTTGTGATTTACCTCTCCCAAACATCTCCCTTGTCCATTCCGCTCATCTCCCCACAGCTTTTCTATCTCGGCAAATAACTCCCATTTTCTTCTGTACTGAGAGTCACATTTCATTTCTCCCATTGTTTATTCTTTACCTCCAAGCTTTATCAGAAAGTCCCTTCTGAATTTTAATCTTCCATCTGCCCATTTCTCTCTTTCGTCTCTGAAAATATCCTGGCCCAAGTCTCTGTCATTTTATTACATGTACTGTTATAGTTCTCCATTCATTACAGTTCAGTTCAGTCATTCAGTCATGTCTGACTCTTTGCAACCCCATGGACTGTGGCATGACAGGCCTCCCTGTCCATCACCAATGCCCAGAGTTTACTGAAACTCATGTTCATTGAGTCGGTGATGCCATCCAACCATCTCATTCTCTGTCTTCCCCTTCTCCTCCTGCTTTCAATCTTTCCTAGTATCATGATCTTTTCAAATGAGTCAGTTTTTCACAACAGATAGCCAAAGTATTGGAGTTTCAACTTCAGCATCAATCCTTCCGATGAATATTCAGGACTGATTTCCTTTAGGATGGACTGGTTGTATCTCCTTGCAGCCCAAGGAACTCTCAAGAGTCTTCTTCAACATTACAGTTCAAAAGCATCAATTCTTCAGCACTCAGTTTTCTTTATATTCCAAATCTCACATCCACACATGACTACTGGGAAAACCATAGCTTTAGTTAGGCAGACGTTGTTGGCAAAGCAATGTCTCTGCTTTTTAATATGCTGTCTAGGTTGGTCATAACTTTTCTTCCATTGAGCAACTGTCCTTTAATTTCATGGCCACAGTCACCATCTGCAGTGATTTTGGAGTCCAAAAAAGTAATGTCTGTCACTGTTTCCCTATATATTTGCCATGAAGTGCTGGGACCAGGTTCCATGATCTTAGTTTTCTGAATGTTGAGTTTTAAGTCAACTTTTTCACTCTCCTTTTTCACTTTCATTAAGAGGCTCTTTAGTTCTTCCTTGCTTTCTGCCATAAGGGAGGTTCTCTTTTATCTGATTCTAAACAGTCATCATGTTTTGGCCAGATGAATTAAAGTATAACATATCCAGTCACTTCTATTTGAAGTTTCTTCAGTGGTGTATCTTTATGCTGAGAATAAAGTACAGACTCTTTGCTCTGCCAAAAAGTCCTGCACAACTGGGTTTCTTTCCAAGTTCCTCTGCTTACTTGATGCCAGGCAGTGTCCTTTCAAGTGACATTCTGTCACTCCCCAGACTTTAGAATCCTTTCTACTTTAAGACCTCTCCTCCTCCTCCTGGTCCTCATACTTCTCCTCCTAAGTCTCTTTCCTCTCATTGCTCAGTCAGTCCTTAAGGCAAACCATCCTAAACTGTCTAGAGCCTTTCCACTCAAGTATTGCTTGTCCTGGCCTCCACTGTTACTGTCTGCCACTTGTTTTACTCCTTGGTGTTCTATATTTCTAACTAGAATGTGAGTTTCAAGGGTTCAGGGACTTTGTCTGCGTTGTGGTTGTTGAATGCATCCCTAGCATAGTAATTGGAACATGAAAGTGAAAGTTGTACAAGCATGTCAGATTCTTTGTGACCCCATCCATGGATGGTAGCCCCCCCCCCCCCGCCAGGCTCCTCTGTTTGTGGAATTCTCCAGGCAAGAATATTAGAGTGGACAGCCATTCTCTTCCCCAGTCAGGAATTGAACCTAGGTTCCCTGCATTGCAGGCAGATTCTTTATTGCCTGAACCACCAAGGAAGCCCAAATGAGTAGTCCATTAATAAATAAGTATTAAGTAATTATTGGAGGAGGAAATGGCAACCCACTCCAGTATTATTGCCTGGAGAATTCCATGGACAGAGGAGACTGGTGGGCTGCAGTCCATGGGATCACAGAGAGTTGGACACGACTGACTGACTAACGCACATTAAATAATTAATGAGAGGCAGGAATAAAACTTGATTTCAGATCTCAAAGATGGCCAGTTGCTGAAGAAAAAAATTCCAAGGGAAAGAAGGAAATCACAGAGTGAGCCCTGTCTGTTGTCCTATAAAGAACCAGTGTTTAGAATAAACAGAGATAGTTTGGAGCAGCCATAAAAACGAGAAGTCCTACTTACCTAGTGCCTCTGGGCTTTCCAACTACCTAGGTTCACTGCCAGATTTTTTCTCTAGAGTTACATAACATTGTTTACATTAATGTGGGTAACAACCTGATACTTTATAGGTATTTAATAAAATATCAATAATGATTATTATTGATATTTTGAGTCTTACTTTTTAAAATAACCTTAAACAATTCATGTTTTCAAACTTTGTAACAGATGCTTATGTTGTCTGTTGGATGTGTTCTTATCTGTCTGTATTTAGGCCGTAAACTGCCAAAAATATAGAAAAAGAGCTGCTTTAGCTAAGCCATTTTTTACTATGATTATTTTAGAGAGATGAAATCATAAACTTCCCTTCACTTTGAGTCAAACTTTACTTTGTAATATTTCACAATCGAAGTGTTATTATTGAAAAAATCTCTTACTAAAGTAGAAACTTAAATTTACTAAAATGGTTGTAAAGTTTTAGGATAGCATTTTAAAAGAATTCAGAGTGGAAGGTCAAATACTGAAATAGTTTATTCCATAAAATTATTATACTTAAAATTATCCAAAGTAATTATGTTCATGTGAGGTATATTTGAAAGTAAATTAAATAGCACAATCTGCTCAGAACTACACAAAGTCTGTCATTAGTGACCCCACTGGTGGTCCTAAAGAGTCTGATATCTTAGCACACTTGTTAAACCCAGCCGACATCTCTGTGGGGATCACCATACCATCCAAGTGAAGTGAAGTGAAAGTCTCTAGTTGCATCCAACTCTGTGACCCCATGGACTATACAGTCCATGAAATTCTCCAGGCCAGAATACTGGAGTGGGTAGCCTTTCACTTCTCCAGGGAGTTTTCTGAACCCAGGGATTGAACCTAGGTCTCCAGCATTGCACCTGGATTCTTTACCAGATGAGCCACCAAAGATACCACCCTAGAGACATGACAATTCTGTTATTTTGGGAAATTCTACCTCTCACATTACTGTCAATACCTAAGACTAATTAGTAATATTATGTAATGTATGCCTAACCTTCCAGTTAAAGTGGTTATCTGTCTGAATTTGGAATGGACATTGATTTTACAAGCAAGGAGTGAAATTGCTTAATTTTCTGGATTTGATGGCTTCAAATTGATATATACAGCATGTGACAACCTACATGAAATTAAAACAGTTATACAATTGGATTGGCTTCCTTTCCAAGCAAACTTTGTACCAATAATAATTAATCCATGCAGAGTAAATATTCTAAAATTAAACACTGAGCATTTAGAGAATGGGTACCTTGCTTATTAATTTTTACATTCTCAGGATCTAACCAGTTGCTTCAGAGAATAATTAATCTTTACTGAATGATTGATTGGTTGAATGAATGAACAAAATATTTTAAAATAGGCATTCTACATGGTAAGAACCAAATTATCAGAATATTGAAAGAAAAGAAAGCATTTCAGATGCCTATAGTTCTAGAAGCAAAGCATTACATTTTAGAAGGCAGTTATAAAATGTTATCTATTCTACCAAATGTAAAATGTGCTGTCTATTATGCACCTTGTTATTCTGGAGGAAAAAAATCTACATTACAAATGAAAGTAATGGGTACTCTCTGAACCACTTGTGAGGTGACAGGAATATTAAACCAAATAGTGACACAAGGTGAATGGAGATATTATATTCATAATAATTAACCTTTTGCTCCATCATTGTAAGGCTAATTAAGAAGAAATTTATTAATAAGTTTCATTGCACCTGTGTGACCGTAATCATCATGTGAAATTAGCTCCTGAGATTTTTTAGAAAAATAAAAAGTAAAGAGGGAATCAATGACAACACTAAGAAAACATTTGCTATTAACTGTTCAGCGTGGTAAGGGCAGTGTGTGCTCCCTGAAGCTCAACTCTGCCCTTACTGAGTCCCTGAGGCCCTAGGGACAAAGGGGATGGGCAGTCTGCTTCCTCAGCAGGATGATCCCTCTACCAGGACACTTATTTCTGGCTACCAAATAAATAGCAGAAATGTTTCTGAGCTCTGAGAGGGACAGACCTGTTCAAACATCTGTCACAATGCACAGATGCTCATGCTATTTTTGTCTAACTGAAGAAAGCTGTTTGAGTGACTGTTCCTAAAACAAGGATGTTGGGTTCAGGTAACATGAAGTCTTCCCTTCAGTAGGTACCCAATTTAATCTAAGTTTTCTGAACCCAGGGATTGAACCTAGGTCTCCAGCATTGCACCTGGATTCTTTACCAGATGAGCCACCAAAGATACCACCCTAGAGACATGACAATTCTGTTATTTTGGGAAATTCTACCTCTCACATTACTGTCAATACCTAAGACTAATTAGTAATATTATGTAATGTATGCCTAACCTTCCAGTTAAAGTGGTTATCTGTCTGAATTTGGAATGGACATTGATTTTACAAGCAAGGAGTGAAATTGCTTAATTTTCTGGATTTGATGGCTTCAAATTGATATATACAGCATGTGACAACCTACATGAAATTAAAAGAGTTATACAATTGGATTGGCTTCCTTTCCAAGCAAACTTTGTACCAATAATAATTAATCCATGCAGAGTAAATATTCTAAAATTAAACACTGAGCATTTAGAGAATGGGTACCTTGCTTATTAATTTTTACATTCTCAGGATCTAACCAGTTGCTTCAGAGAATAATTAATCTTTACTGAATGATTGATTGGTTGAATGAATGAACAAAATATTTTAAAATAGGCATTCTACATGGTAAGAACCAAATTATCAGAATATTGAAAGAAAAGAAAGCATTTCAGATGCCTATAGTTCTAGAAGCAAAGCATTACATTTTAGAAGGCAGTTATAAAATGTTATCTATTCTACCAAATGTAAAATGTGCTGTCTATTATGCACCTTGTTATTCTGGAGGAAAAAAATCTACATTACAAATGAAAGTAATGGGTACTCTCTGAACCACTTGTGAGGTGACAGGAATATTAAACCAAATAGTGACACAAGGTGAATGGAGATATTATATTCATAATAATTAACCTTTTGCTCCATCATTGTAAGGCTAATTAAGAAGAAATTTATTAATAAGTTTCATTGCACCTGTGTGACCGTAATCATCATGTGAAATTAGCTCCTGAGATTTTTTAGAAAAATAAAAAGTAAAAGGGAATCAATGACAACACTAAGAAAACATTTGCTATTAACTGTTCAGCGTGGTAAGGGCAGTGTGTGCTCCCTGAAGCTCAACTCTGCCCTTACTGAGTCCCTGAGGCCCTAGGGACAAAGGGGATGGGCAGTCTGCTTCCTCAGCAGGATGATCCCTCTACCAGGACACTTATTTCTGGCTACCAAATAAATAGCAGAAATGTTTCTGAGCTCTGAGAGGGACAGACCTGTTCAAACATCTGTCACAATGCACAGATGCTCATGCTATTTTTGTCTAACTGAAGAAAGCTGTTTGAGTGACTGTTCCTAAAACAAGGATGTTGGGTTCAGGTAACATGAAGTCTTCCCTTCAGTAGGTACCCAATTTAATCTCAAATTTAATTGGAAAAGTCTGTCCCTGAGCTATAGTTGAATTTCTCAACCTCAGCAGTGTTGATTTTGTGAGTTAAATGATTACTTGTTTTGAGGTGCTATCCTCACAACAAGGATGCTTAATGGCAACCTGGCCAACTATGTCTTCCCTCAGTTGTAAGGACCAACCTGGCCAACTATGTCTTCCCTCAGTTGTAAGGACTAAAAACATCTCCAGGCATTGCCAAATATTTCTGGGGAGAAATGAGGCCAAATCACATATCTCCACTGAGAACCACTTATGCACACATATACACATGCTTCTTGAGCTATTTCAAAACTCTAATGAGCACTTTCCAAGCAATCATTAAAAAAAAAAAAATGAGCTTTTTTTTTTTTAAAGCCTAGATTGGGGAAAAAAAGAAACCAAACTGTTAGCTTGTGTATTTTTAATCTTTTTGATGAGTAAATAGCACATTAATTATGGTTAGAATTTAGAAAGTGAATTATCGTTAAATGCTTCATGAATCAAGATAAATTTATAGCCAGTATGACCTGGCTAGAAAATGATCTTTATTTAAAAACTTCTAAAGAAAATGATACATATTTCTGCTTGAGTCTATAAGATAAACTGATGAGAATTAACAAGCTCCCCACTTACCCTCCTGTAACAGGAACACTTGTGATATAACAACCCAGAGAAAACAACTCGTGAAGAAATGACTGGTAAGGTTTTCAAGGAATGAGAGGGGAGTAATATAGAAGGTTCAAATCACATCACAGACTGCATTGTTGTGACCAATCTTGCCTTTTCCCAGATTAAGTAATACCTGGGACCCCACACTATTTATGTGGCCATTTCTGGAGCAGGCAGGCTGCTGGCCCTGGGACCAGATCATTGCTCATGGCTTATCCTTAGCACCACTGCAGGCCTTCCCTCTTTCAGGGCTGTGTCACCAGACCCCAAATGAGGTTAACTTGAAGAATATGATGGGAACATGAATTTGGTAAAACTTCCTCCACATTAGAGACCCCCTTCCCCTCTCCCTACCACCAGTAACACTAGACATCTTTTCCAGTTGTAGTATATACAATCTTAGTCAATAATATGTATGCAAGACATATGATCTTATTTTCTACAATTTCTTTCCATTTCTATCATTTATTCAGATGAAGTAACAAAAAATTAATTCCAGTCCCCCTGCAAGACCTGTGCTTTCATCATATGGCCAAGGCCCAGGTGATGCAGGAGGTCATGTGCACCCACGGCCTTAAGTCAACAGGCCTCTGAGTTTACCTGGCTTTACTCATTAGATCACACAGAAGGTAGAATCTAGGATTTCTTCAGACTCAAAGACAGGAAGAAGTTCACTTAGTGCTTTTTACCCTGTAAGGAAGAAATAGCACAGGAGTGCAGGTTAAAAAATAAAAAGGTAAAAATTTCCTAAAGCTTCTTAAGCACACATCTCCATATATATTCAATTGTACTGTGGACTCAGTTATGAATAATTAGAAAAATTATGCCACAACTAAATAAAGATATCTTTATAAGTAGGGTTTTACGTGGATATGAAAATTTACAGTATGAAGTAAAGCTGCCTCTCCCCGAGTTGGGACTTGGATTGGGAGCAAGGGGGCAACATGGGAAGGGGAGCTATCATGCCTGTCCTGTGTCTTTCCTGTCTCCCCTGAACTGTTCCTATCACCACTCAAAAACATATAAACATAAAATTTATATTTTTAAGTATTGTATGTAATTAGTGCTTTTTTGGAATAGCATCAGTACAAGTTAGAATGTGTTTTTGTCTAGAGCTGAAAACCAGAATTATTTTCTTCATCTTTCTGAAATAAGAGTTAAGGGATAACTCAACCCTAAAAAAGCAACTTTAATAAACACTATATTTTTAATTGTGTGAAAATTGTCATTAGTCAATGCAATTTAGTTCAACAACAACAAAAATTACCTTAAAAGTTCATTTTTATCAAGCAAGGATAGTTTTACGTTTCTTGTTATTGAAGAAGAAGTATAATGCTCTACCAGTTAAAGCAAGTTTCTGGAAACAAGAAACTTAGAGGCAAATACTGGAAATACTGGCATTGCCAATAATAATGAGTGGTTGCTTTTTACTGAACAACTCAGAACCTCACCTCCCTCACTTGTCAAATGCAAAAAAAATAATACTTCCTGCAGCAGAGGGTCATGGTTCATATCGTAAAAGGTACTGAAAATGCTTTGCAAGCAGAAGATGCTCAGCAAATGTTTCTAATTGTTTTTACTATTGATCATCCTAAAATTATACATACATGTATACAACTTTTCAGGCTTCCCAAGAAGTACTAGTGGTAAAGAAACTGCCTGCCAATGCAGGAGATATAAGAAATGCAGATTCTACCCCTAGGTTGGGAAGATCCCTTGGAGGAGTGCACAACAACCCACTCCAGTATTCGTACCTGGAGAACCCCATGGACAGAGGAGCCTGGTGGGCTATCATCCTTAGAGTCACAAAGTGTCAAACAAGACTAAAGCAACTTAGTACACACGTATACAATTTTTCAGTCCCTGGATCAAGAAGAACCCCTGGAGGAGGAAATGGCAACCCTCTCCAGTATCCTTGCCTGGAGAATCTCATGGACAGAGGAGCCTGGTGGGTTACAGTCAGTGGGATCCCAAAGAGTCAGACACAACTGAGTGACTGACACACACACATACAAATTTCACTGGATCTAGTTCCAACTGTGCTACTACAGTGTCCAGGAACATGACGTGACAAGACCATTCAGTTACCACTATATCACTCTTATCTTGGGCATATACAATGTGGTTTTTCTTTATAATTGAATTATAGTTGTTTGATGACAATGTCATGCCAGTTTCAAGTGTAGAGAACAGTGACTCAGTTAAGATTTTCTTTCTTTATAGACTACTGCAAGAAATTGAACAGACTTCTCTGTGCTATACAGTAGGTCCGTGTTGGTTATCCATTTTATATATGGTAGTGTATATGTTGGAGAAGGCAATGGCACCCCACTCCAGTACTCTTGCCTAGAAAATCTCATAGAAGGAGGGGCCTGGTAAGCTGCAGTCCGTGGGGCCGCTAGGAGTTGAACACGACTGAGCGACTTCATTTTCACTTTTCACTTTCATGCATTAGAGAAGGAAATGGCAACCCACTCCAGTGTTCTTGCCTGGAGAATCTGAGGGACAGAGGAGCCTGGTAGGAGGGTGTCTGTGGGGTCTCACAGAGTCGGACACGACTAAAGCGACTTAGCAGCAGCAGCAATAGCAGTGTATATGTTAATCCTAGCTGTGGTTGAGAAGACTGAATTTTTGAGTTAGACAGCCAGAGTTCTACTGCAGCTGTCATCACTGGCTATGAAATTTAGAGCAAGTTCCATAGTTTCTAAACTTTTACTGGGTGCATTGAGGGTCAAAAATCTAGAACAGATTAAAGCCTTTAGTAATCATTTAACAACTGTTAGCCATTATCACTATGTTATCTTTTTTTTTTTTCTTATCTACCATAATCTTTTACTTGGTAACAGCCATTTTAGGCTAGATAAGATTTGGAAAATAGACACCTGGATATGATTTAGAAAATATTACCAAGATATATCTGTATATCAATAGTGTCTCAAAAGCGTTCAACACAATTAGACAGAAATTAAAATAGAAGCAACCTCTCATAGCACTTAGCTCCGGCATTTGAAAGAATTAAAAATCCTATAAGCATTAGAAGCAGTGTATATGTTAATCCTAGCTGTGTTGAGAAGACTGAATTTTTGAGTTAGACAGCCAGAGTTCTACTGCAGCTGTCATCACTGGCTATGAAATTTAGAGCAAGTTCCATAGTTTCTAAACTTTTACTGGGTGCATTGAGGGTCAAAAATCTAGAACAGATTAAAGCCTTTAGTAATCATTTAACAACTGTTAGCCATTATCACTATGTTATCTTTTTTTTTTTTCTTATCTACCATAATCTTTTACTTGGTAACAGCCATTTTAGGCTAGATAAGATTTGGAAAATAGACACCTGGATATGATTTAGAAAATATTACCAAGATATATCTGTATATCAATAGTGTCTCAAAAGCGTTCAACACAATTAGACAGAAATTAAAATAGAAGCAACCTCTCATAGCACTTAGCTCCGGCATTTGAAAGAATTAAATATCCTATAAGCATTAGTAAATAGATGAATGACTGAAGCTATAGATGGCAGAATAAAGGAATAACTATAAGGGAAAAAATACAGATTATAAAGAACTCACACAGAAATCCACTCGTGTTCCTAAAATGTGAAATAATTTAAATAAGCTCAGAAGTTGAGTGATTCACTGTCACTCTTATTAATTTAATGCAAGTTCAGTTGCATGAACTAAAATTTAGAGAATGAAGATTTGTTCAACCCAGAATGGAAATTACTTTAAGCATCAAAATTTTATATCCAAGTTTATGTACTTATTCCTTTGATTATAAAAGGAAAAAAAAAATTAACTTTGAAAGCACCTGCTAAGGAATGATCACACTAGCAAAAGCACAAATTCTAGGAACTGAGCCAGACTCTGATTTCTTCTGTCCCTGGAGTGTTTTATTTAAGGAAACCATTGATTTCTGCCACTACTCTGAAAAAATTCATGCGTGAGGTGGCCAAAAAATCTGCATCTACTTCTGTGTTCTAGGATTTTTTCCAAGGGGAGATCAACTGCTCTTGGATTAGCATATGAGCAGCTTTGCTGAAAGTAACCTTTAATGCTTTAAGCTCAATTTTTTACTAGCATGTATGTGAAAAGAAAAGAAAAACTCATTATGATAGTGTCTACCAATTCTAAAATTTTAGCTTGCTTCATTTGAATATTTAAGAGAAAGACAATACCAGTATAATCAAATAATTTTTTTTTGCAAAGGAACTATCAAAAGTTCCTATTTGCCTGAGGCTTACTTGAAGGCCCCACTTTATTAGATACTAAAGCAACGTTTAAAAACATCTGGATTTATGCCTCATGATTTGAAGAAAACTGCAAAGTCATTATTAGTTTTTATTAACAGCTAAACATAATTTCAAAATGGACCCATATTTTTTTTTAATATACCTTGCAATTTAAAATAGTGGACTATCTGAACTCTTCCCAGTAATCTTTCCTTTAATGATCACAGACATTCTAGTCTCCAAAGTGGCCTCAGATTCAAACATAAAATATCAGAAAGCACTGTGACATACCTGATATTCTTGTCAAGAGTAATCTTGTCCTAGTAAAGAGAGAAAGTAAACTGTAATGATGTTTAGTCTTAGTAAACATGGCCAGTGATGTCATATGTCTGAGAAGTTTTGTAGATGCATTTTGAATAAGAAGTTTATTTTTTTTGGTACCATCATGAAAACAGAGTTGAAAATACAGGGAAGCACTGACCTTATTGAAATCTTATTTTCTGTATTAGGAGATATAAGTCCTATGTTCTCATTTGAAATTAATTTACCCAGAATTTTATTGACAAAATCTTTATCCACATTGTGCTCCAGCCTCAACCAAGGGCTACCATCAGATGCCATAGATGCACACATAGGGTAGTCTTGGCCATCACCACACAGAATCCTTCCTTTCCTCATCAAGGTGGAACTTTTTGTCATATGTAGCTTAGCCTTATTTTTGTTCCTTTCCACTATTAAGTTTAATGCATTTTTGTACTTGATTATTTTTGCATCAAAGTAATAAAAATATTAATTAAAAATTAAATAGGAAAAGAAAGACACTCATCCCCTTTTCAAGGCCCCCCTATTTTAGAGATAATTACTTTAAAATTTTTTGAGTTTCATGTATATTCCTACTTTTATACTTCTAAATAATGAATGTTTAATTGCTGTATTCATTTGGTCATTTCCAAAATTATCCCTGATTTCTGAGTTTTCTGGGTAGGAATGCAATAAAACAAGAAACAGTAGAGAAATTTCACCAGTAAGTCATAAGGTGGTAGATCTCAAACATCTAAAGAAAACAAAGGAGAGGCATATTGAAAACTATGCAAATTTTTAAAAAAAGAAAAACATACAAGCACACACACACCAAAAAAAAAAAAACCAGGGAAATTATTTACTGGGGAAAATGTGATAAGGAGAATGTGTCTAAAAAGAAAGATAACTGTAAAATATTATATATTTGTATAAAAATTGTTTGCAATAAAAGATTGTACATATCTATGTTAAAAAAAGAAAATCTGCAATGACCTTCTTTATTCAAAAATTTACAGGCAGGTCTACTGTTAGATCAAATGATTTCTGGATGTCCCATTTCCTTTTTCTTGTTTTACTGCACTTTCCTAAAGTATCTTATATGTCAGCTTTTCTGAATCAAAGGATGTGAAGAAAGCCTTGTCACATCCGTATATAACCTTTATTCTGCCCTCAGACTTAAGTTTAGGCTTGTAATTTTATACAGAAAAAAATCTGATAACCATTGGGCGTATGGATGCACATGGCTGCACCAGGTGGGGAAGGGGGGCGTGTCTTTACTCTACCACCTCTGGTTTTGCTCCTGTATTCTCTTGGTTCAGTGTACAGTTTATCCTGTCTCATTCCAGAGTTCTGCAGAGTAGACCCTCTCCACAAGAACTTCAGGGTGAAGTGCCTCCATTTCTGTTAAATTGACTAGCAGCCCTCTCTCTGGTTTGTTTCTGAAGCATTTCTGAACTTTCCCACCCACTGATCTCCATTTTATATTTTTGTGATGTTATTCTTTACTTGTAGTAAAGAAAATGTTGAGTCTCATTGAGAAGTGATAAAAGACAATCATATAATGCTGACCTTCCTGTTTTAAACAGAACGGCTAATACTATTTAATTTTACAATTCTATCCAGTTGTGAGGTTGAGACTATATTAATTACTCTCAAGAGAATGTAACATATGCTTTAGAGCAGAAACATGTGATATTCTTCAAGTAAGAGAGGAAACTATGAAAGAATGTTCTTGTTGTAGTTATTGAGCCTCTAAGTTGTGTCTGACTCTTTTGTGACCTGAAGGACTGTAGCCCCCCAGGCTCCTCTGTCCATGGGAATTCCCAGGCAAGAATATTGGAATTGGTTGCCAATTCCCTTTCCAGAGTATCTTTCTGACCAAAGATAGATCCTGCATCTAATACTGCACTGTAAGGCAGATTCTTTACCACTGAGCAACTAGGGAACTAGACATCAACTTCTGCCACTTCTGAACATCAGTTTCCTGGTCAATGGGCCTCCCAGGTGGCACAGTGGTAAAAGAATATTCCTGTCAATGCAGGAGGTACAAGAGATGTAGGTTCAATACTTGGGTCCCTGTTCCCTTATTCTTTACTGGAAAATTCCATGGACAGAGGAGACTCATGGGCTACAGTTCATGAGGTTGCAGAGTCAGACACAGCTGAGCACAAGAGTAGAGTTTAATGGCCAATACCCCTAATCCCAGAACCACTCATGCTTTCTCTTCTCCCCCCTTTATTGACCCATGACACATCTTCACCAATACTTGTGTTCATCCAACACAATTAGGTGGACATAGATTTGTAAATATTGGTAAATACCTTTCTTTTTTTTCTCTTTTTTAATATAAATTTATTTATCTTAATAAATATCTTTCTTTTTCTCTTCAGCCTAAATCTCCTGAGTCTTCACTCTTCATAATTTCTTTGAAAACAATTGCTTTAAATATGCTACTTAATTTTTTTCTTTGAGAATTCTCATTTATGCTTGATCTGTTGTATCATCAAATAACAATATCTATTGTATGTTTTTTTAATAAATTCATTTATTTTATTTGGAGGACAATTACTTTACAATATTGTATTGGTTTTGCCATACATCAACATGAATCTGCAACAGGTATATACATGTTCCTCATCCTGAACCCCCCTTCCTCCTCCCTCCCCATACTACCCCTTAGGGTCATCCCAGTGCACCAGCCATTGTATGTTTTATAGGAAAATTTATTGAATATTTTTGGTGGCAAAATATAAAAATAAAATATTCAATTGATGTTAGAAAATCAGTTATATTCTAGATAAGGAAAATTTTGACATATATCTTTTAATTGTTTTTTATCAATCCTATTTTTCTTTTTTTTTTAACCTATTTTTCAAATACTCTGTGTTATTTCTTTTTTCAACTTGCTATTTCATAATTTAGTGATAAAGTACTGGTAATAAACTC
>SJYC01074847.1:0-12290 GCA_006408675.1 Madoqua kirkii | reverse complement strand
AATGGAAAAAGTTGTTATGCCATTCTTTCTAGTAACTGAGTAATATCCTATTTCAAGTATGTCCCTTATATTATTCATCTGCTCATCTGTCAATGGGCATTTGCTTCTATGCCTTGGATATTGTAAACAAAAGTGCAATGAACATAGGAGTGCCTGTATCCTTTCAAACCATGATTGTTTCAGAATATATGCCCAGGAATTGGATTGCTGAATCATATGATAGCTCTATTTTTAGTCTTATAAAGAACCTCCATACTGTTCTTGATAACTGCTTTACCAACTTATATTACCACTAACAGGGTGGGAGGGTTTACTTTGCTTCACACTCTCTCCAGTATCTACTGTTTGTACATTTTTTGAGGATGATCATTTTGCATTTCTCTAATAATTAATGATGTACATGTTTTCATATTTTGGCCTTCTGTATGTCTTCTTTGGGGAAATATCTATTTACGTTTTTTGCTCATTTTTGATGAATTTTTGTTTGTTTGTGTTTTATATTGAGCCACAGAAGGTGCTTGTAAATTTCAAAGACTAATCCCTTTTCAATAGCATTTTTTGAAAATATTTTCTCCTATTCTGTGGAATGTCTTTTCATTTTGTTTTTGGTTTCCTTTGTTGTTCAAATGCTTTGAGTTTAATTAGATCCCATTTGTGTTTTTATGTTGTTGCTGTTGTTAGTTTGTTTTTATTTTGATTACTCTAGGAGATGAATTGAAAGAAAATATTGCTGCAATTTATGTTAGAGAATGTTTAACATTTGTTTTCTTCTAAGAGACTTAGAGTATCTGGTATTACATTCAGGTCTTTAATCCATTTTGAGTCTATTTTTTTAATATGGTGTTAAGTAGCATTCTAATTTCATTCTTTTACATGTAGCTGTCCAGTTTTCCAGAACCACTTATTGAAGAGACTTTCTTTCTCAAGTATATAATCTGTGTCCTTTGTCCTAAGTTAGGTAACCATTGGGTATATGGTTTACTTCTGGGCTTTCCATCCCAATCCATTGGTCTGTGTTTCTGGTTTTGTGCCAGCACCATATTGTCTTGATGACTGTAGCTTTGTGGCATAGTCTGAAGGCAGAGAATTCTCAAGTATATAATCTGTGTCCTTTGTCCTAAGTTAGGTAACCATTGGGTATATGGTTTACTTCTGGGCTTTCCATCCCAATCCATTGGTCTGTGTTTCTGGTTTTGTGCCAGCACCATATTGTCTTGATGACTGTAGCTTTGTGGCATAGTCTGAAGGCAGAGAGTCTGATTCCTCCAGCTCTGCTTTTCTTTCTCAGGATTATTTTGGCTATTCAGGTATTTTGTGTCTCCATACAAGTGGTGTTTCTTGTTCTAGTTCTGGGGATAATGCCATTTATAACTTAATAACATAGCATTGCATCTGCCATGAGCAATAAAGTCATTTTGAAAATATTGACTGTGCCAGTTCTAAGAACCTGGTATCTCTTTTCCTCTGTTTGTGTCTTTTTTTTTTTCTTTCATCAGTGACTTATAATTTACAGAATACAGGTCTTTTGTCTCCTTAGGTGACTTTATTCCTATGTATTTTAATTATTTTTCATGCAACAGTAAATGGGATTTTAAAAAATTCTTCTTTCTGCTCTTTCATTGCTAATGTATAGAAATAAAACATTTTTCTATCTGCAAATTTACCAAATTCATTGATAAGTTTTAATAGATTTCTGGTAGCATCTTTAGAATGTTCTATACATACTATCATATCATCTGCAAACCATGACAGTTTTGTTTGCCCCTTTTCAGTTTGGATCCCTTCTGTTTCTAGGACTTCCAAAATTATGTTGACTAAAATTGGTGAGATTTGGATAGTCTTGTTGTCTTCCTGCTCTTAGAGGAAATGTTTTCAACTTTTCATCAAGTATGATGTTAGTTATACGTTTGCATAGTGTAGTGGTGTTAGTCACTCAGTTGTGTCCAACTCTTTGCAACCTCATGGACTGTAGCCCGCCAGGCTCCTCTGTCCATGGGATTCTCAAGGCAAAAACACTGCAGTGGGTAGCCATTCCCTTCTCTAGAATATCTTCCCAACCCAAGGATAGAACCCTAGTCTCTTGCATTGCAGGAAGATTCTTTACTGTCTGAGCTACAGGGAAGTCATATGGCTTTTATTATATTGAGGTATTTTTGCTCTATGTCTATTTTCTGCCAAGATTTTATCATAAATGGATTTTTTCAATGTTTTTCTGCATTTATTAATATGATCATGCTGTTTTTATTCTTTAATTTGTTTATGTGGTATATCACACTGATTGATTTGAGTATACTGAAAAATCCTTGCATTCCTGGGATAAATGCCACTTGATAATGGGGCATGATGCTTTTAACATGTTGGATTCTGTTTGCTAGTATTTTGCAAAGGCTTTGTGTCTATGTTCATCAATGATATTGTTTAAATATTTTTTCTCTGATATCTTTGCCTGGTTTTGGTATCAGAGTAATGACCTCACAAAACAAGTTTGGAAACATTCTTTCATCTGCAAATGTTTTGAAATTTTGAAGGATGTATGTTAACTCTTCTCTAAATGTATAATAAAATTCACCTATGAAACAATATGATCCTGGAATTTTGTCTGATGGAAGATCTTTTAATCACCAATTTCAATGTTTTTGATTTGTCTGTCCATATTTTCTATTTCTTCCTGGTTCAATCTCAAAAGATTGTAGCTTTCTAAGAATGTGTCCATTTCTTCCAGTCTTTCCACTTATTGGCATATAGCTGTTTGTAGTAGTCTCTTAAGATCCTGTGTATTTCTGTTTGTCCCTTGTAACTTCTTTTCCATTTCTAATTTTACTGATTAGAGTTTTCTCCCTTTTATTCTTAATGAGTCTGGTTAAGTGTTTATCAACTCTGTTTATATTTTCAAATAACCAGGTTTAGTTTAATTGATCTTTTCTATTGTTTTCCTTGTTTCTTTTTTATTTATTTCTCCTCTGATGATTATCATTTCTTTCCTTCTACTAACTGTGTGTTCTGTTTGTCCTTCTTTCTCTAATTGCATTAGGTATACAGTTAAGTTGTTCATTTGTGATTTTTCTTGTTTCTTGCAGTAAGATTTTCTTGTTATAAACTTTCCTTTAGAACTGCTTTTGCTGCATCCCATTCATTTTGAATTATTTTGCTTTTTTAAAAATTTGTTTCCAGGTTGTTTTTTTTAATTTTCTTCATTGATTTCTTCAGTGACTCATTGATTGTTTAGTAATATCTTGTTTAGCCTGCCTATGTTTATGTTTTTTACAGTTTTTTCTTTGTAGTTGATTTCTAATATCATATTATAATTGTGGTTACAAAAGATACTTGATATTATTTAAATGTTCTTAAATTTTCCAAGGATCACTTTGTGGTTCAGCATATACTCAATCCTGGAGAATGTTCCATGTGCACCTGGGAAAATGTCTATTCTATTGCTTTTGTATGAGAAGATCTGTAAATATCCATTAAGTTCATCTGGTGTAATGTGTCATTTAAGGCCTGTCTTTCTTTACTGATCTTCTGTCCTGATGTTCTATCCACTGATAAAAGTGGGGCTTTAAATTCCTCCACTATTATTGTGTTAATATCTATTTCTCCTTTTATGGCTGTTAGTATTTGCCTTTCATATTGGGATGTTTTTTTGTTTGCTGCTTATATGTTTACAGTTATGAAATCTTCTTGGATTGATGTCTTGATCTTTATGCAGTGTCCTTCCTTGTCTCTTGTAACAGTCATATTTTAAAGTCTATTTTGGTACTCCAAGTCTGATTTCCATTTGAATTGAATGTGTTTTTCTATTCCCTCATCTGTATGTGTTTCTAGATCTGAAATGGGTCTCTTATAGATAACATATATACAGGTCTTTTGGATGGAGTATGTTGATTCAGTTCAGGTCGGTCGCTCAGTTGTGTCTCACTCTCTGCGACCCCATGAATCACAGCATGCCAGGCCTCCCTGTCCATCACTAACTCCTGGAGCTCACTCAGATTCACATCCATCGAGTCAGTGATGCCATCCAGCCATCTCATCCTCTATCGTCCCCTTCTCCTCCTGCCCCCAATCCCTCCCAAAATCAAAGTCTTTTCCAATGAGTCAACTCTTCGCATGAGGTGGCCAAAGTACTGGAGATTCAGCTTTAGCATCATTCCTTCCAAAGAAATCCCAGGGTTGATCTCCTTCAGAATGGACTCGCTGGATCTCCTTGCAGTCCAAGGGAATCTCAAGAATCGTCTCCAACACCACAGTTTAAAAGCATCAGTTCTTGGGCGCTCAGCCTTCTTCATAGTCCAACTCTCACATCCATACATGACCACTGGAAAAACCATAGCCTTGACTAGACGGACCTTAGTCAGCAAAGTAATGTCTCTGCTTTTGAATATGCTCTCTAGGTTGATCATAGCTTTCCTTCCAAGGGTTAAGCATCATTTAATTTCATGGTTGCAGTCACCATCTGCTGATTATATTAAGGTAATTATCAATATGCATGTTCCTGTTGTCATTTTGTTAGCTGTTTTTTGTTTTGTCTTTTTTTTCTTAAATATATTCTGCCACTCCCTTCTGTCCTGCAGAATTTCTGTTGAGAAATCAGCTGATAACCTGATGGGAGTTCCTCTGTATGTTATTTGTTGCTTTCCCCTTTAGTACTCTTTCTTTGCCTTTAATTTTTGTAAGTTTGATTACTATGTAGTGTGGCACATTCTTCCCTGGATTTACCATGCTTGGAACTCTCTGCATTCTTGGACTGGTGTGACTGTTTCCTTTATCATCTTTGGGAAGTTTTCAGCTATTTTTCCTTCAACTATTTTCTCAGGTATTTTCTCTTCTCCTTCTGGGACCCCTATAAGGTAAATGTTTTTGTACTTATTGTTATCCCAGAGGTCTTTTAGACTGTATTAATTTCTTTTAAATCTTTATCTTCATTCTATTCTATTGCAGATTTCCACCATTCTGTTATCAGTTCACTTATCCATTCTGCCTCAGTTACTTTGCTCTTGATTTCTTCTAGTGCATATTTTTTTTATATATATTGTGTTGTTCATCTCTTTGTACCTTAGTTCTTCTATGTCTTTGTCAAACTTTTCTTGTATAGTCTCAAACTGTGCCTCCATTCTTTTTCTAAGATCTTGGATTATAGTCACTATCATTGCTCTGTTTTTGTTGTTGTTGTTGCTGTTGTTGTTGTTGTTTTTCCTGGTATATTACCTACCTCTACATCACTTAGTTGTTCCTCTGGGGTTTTACCTTGTTCCTTTATCTGAGACATATTCAACCATCTTATTTCATCCAACTTTTGTGATTGTGGTTTCCATTCTGAAGGCTGCAGCATTGTAGGTCCTCTTGCTTCTGGTATCTGCCCCCTGATGGATCTGCCCCCTGATGGATGGTGCTCTCTAAGAGTCTTGTGCATCCTTCTTGGTGGGAGATACATGTTTCTGCCCACTGGTGAGTGGAGCTGAATCTTGTCCCTCTGATGGGTAGGATTTTTCTCCAGAAGAATTTAAGCAGCCTGTCTGCTGATGTGTGGAGCTGTATTCCCACTCTATTGGTTGCTTGGCCTGAGACATCCCAACATTAGGGCCTATTAGCTACTGGGTAGAGGTAAGTTTTTAGGAGGAAATAGCAACTTCCAGGAGAGCTCACCTCAATGAGTACCCACCATAACTTCTGTTGCCAGTGTCTTTGTCCCTACAGTGAGCACAGCTGACTCCTGACTCTGCAGAAGACTCTGCAATACTAAAAGGTAGATCTGGCCCAGCTCTTATAAGATCATTGTTTTTGTTTTTTTCCTGAGTCTTTGTGTGCATTAGACCTTGTACGCACCGTCCCAAAAATGTTGTTTCTATTTCTTTCAGTCCTACGGAGTTCCTGCAATCAAATCACTGGCCTTCAAAACCAGGTTGTCTGGGCTCCTATTCTTAATGCCAAATCTCCCAGTCTGGGGAGAGTGACACAGGGTTGAGGATTTTTACTCCTGTAGGAGAAACTTTGTCGTATTATTATTTTCCAGTTTTGACTTGCCCACCCAGTGGGTGTCAGATTTTATCATGACTGCACCCCTCCTAACATCTCATTGTAGTTTATTCTCTTTTTTTAATGTAAATTTACTTATTTTAACTGGAGGTTAATTATGTTACAGTATTGTATTGGTTTTTCCATTACATCAACATGAATCTGCCACAGATATACATGAGTTCCACATCCCGAACCCCCCTCCCATTCTTTGCAGGTAGGGTATGCTTTTTTGGTAGGTTTCAGCTTTTGTTGTTTCTGTTACTGTTGACAGTTGTTTAGCAGTTAGTTGTGAGTTTAGTGCTTTTGAAGAAGAGGTGAGCTCATATCCTTCTATTCTGCCATCTGTCAACCACTGTAGATACTTCACTGGGTGTGAAGGATCTATTAAAACATCAATATGTTTTACTGTTTGTGGAATCAGCACTGCAAAAAGCTGAGCATATTTGAGTTCATGTAATCCTGCATCTATGTGAGCTTATCTGCCATGTTCTTCCTGCAAACAAAGAGATTCAAAAGCCAAATTCAATTAAAAATAATAAAATAGATACTTCATCTCAAGAAAACTCTGAAACTGAACTTCATTTCAGTTCAGTTGTTCAGTCGTGTCCGACTCTTTGCAACCCCATGAATCGCAGCATGCCAGGCTTTCCTGTTCACCACCAATACCCAGAGTTCACTCAGACTCATGTCCTTCGAGTCAGTGATACCATCCAGCCATTTCATCCTCTGTCGTCCCCTTCTTCTCCTGCCCCCAATCCCTCCCAGCATCAGAGTCTTTTCCAATGAGTCAACTCTTCGCATGAGGTGGCCAAAGTACTGGAGTTTCAGCTTTAGCATCATTCCTTCCAAAGAACTCCCAGGGCTGATCTCCTTCAGAACGGACTGGTTGGATCGCCTTGCAGTCCAAGGGACTCTCAGAGTCTTCTCCAACACCACAGTTCAAAAGCATCAATTATTTGGTGCTCAGCTTTCTTCATAGCCCAACTCTCACATCTATACATGACCACTGGAAAAATCATAGCCTTGACTAGATGGACCTTAGTCGGCAAAGTAATGTCTCTGCTTTTGAAGATGCTATCTAAATTGGTCATAACTTTTCTTCCAAGGAGTAAGTGTCTTTTAATTTCGTGGCTGCAGTCACAATCTGTAGTGATTTTGGAGCCCCCCTGCCTCCCTAAAAAAAAGTCTGACACTGTTTTCACTGTTTCCCCATCTATTTCCCATGAAGTGATGGGACCAGATGCCATGATCTTATTTTTCTGAATGTTGAGCTTTAAGTCAACTTTTTCACTCTCCTCTTTCACTTTCATCAAGAGGCTCTTTAGTTCTTCTTCACTTTCTGCCATAAGGATGGTGTCATCTGCATATCTGAGGTTATTAATATTTCTCCCAGCAATCTTAATTCTGGCTTGTGCTTCTTCCAGCCCGGCATTGACTTAATTGCTCATAATTATAAAGATAATAATTTAATATATGTTTCTTGATTAGACTTAAAGAGTGATCTTAATATTTGATAACCTAATGTCAAATATTCTAGTATTGAATATTGTTTCACGGATATTAAATATAATTTAAATAGAATCACAACAGTTAATGTTTTCCAATGATATTTTATTTTTATCACAGATGCAATATATATATTTTATTCATGTATCCAGTGAAGATGTCTGAAGTTTAAGGTGGAAACAGTCTTCTAGAAGAATCATGACATATATAGAAAAATGTTTTCCACAGAAGAGCATAAAGGAAAAAAAAAAGTCTGTATGTGTGCTTCTTAAAAGAATGTGCCATGAAATAAAAGATTAACTAGAATAAACTTTGTTTATAATTAGCCAGAGAACAACTCAATTACATGGGCATTTTCAATTTGAATACAAATTTTTTCTCTTCTCTTTATGGGGCTGCCCATAATTGATAGACAGTCTGACCTTGGCTCACTGAATGCCAACAGCTATTTTGCCAGCAGAAAGCCCCACGGGCAGAGGGTAATCATGCCTCACATTAAGCCAGGGCCAACCTGTGGTCCCAGAAAAGGAAGAAGCCAAGCACCAGACAGGGTGTGGGCTCCTGTCAACCACGAGCTATCACCTTAGAATCACACTTGCAAACATATGACAGAAGAACTGATATATTTCTAGGAACACAGTTGATGTATGTATAATTGACTTTTCTAAGGTCAGTAAGGCAATGCCTAAGTTTTATTAAAAAATTAAAGATGGACAAATAAAAGTGTTGTGAAATAGATTATTTTTTCCACTGGATAATAAATGTGAAAACATTAAGCAATCACATAAGAGAAAATAGTACATGAATGGAAATTAATGGCACACTTTGGTGGTACTAGATGGTAAAGAAATCATTAAGACTGCAAATATTTGTAACAGTTTAATTAAAAAGTGAATCTGAAGTAAGCTTTGATTATACGTAGTGTTTAAATGGATAAAAGAAAAACCTGTGGGGCAGGGAGGAGACAACAAGTGTGGCAGAAACTTTCTCTTGTGCAGCTGCCAGGGATACAGATAATAAGAGCCTAAATTGGAAGGAGTGAAAGTTGAATTCCAAATGAGGGCTTTTCTACTTAGTTCTTTTGACAATAATCTGTCATTCAAAGTGTTATACCTGAGAGTTTTACCTCATTCTATTAATTTTTCGAAGATAGGATTGGAAAGTGAAAGCTGAAAGCAATTAATTGCATTGTTACCTCTGAAAAACACTTGAATAAACATTATAAGAATTGAAACAGTCTCCTTTTGAATCAGAATTCAATTCTGAATCAGAATCTTCTATATTTGATTTGACAAATCAATTTTCAGATGGAAGTTAATAAATCATCTTCTAGATTAAATAAATATAAAATTTCCCGAGATATCCGGGGTAATTTTATCTGACTAAAAATAGTGTATCAGCATCAAATATTTAAACTGATGCCTAGCATTTACTTCAGTTTCAGTTTATGGGTCTGAAGTCTCCCTAAAAAGATAGAGCTGCTATCTTGATTTTATACTAATTTCTTTATATTTTTATGACTGATTAAACAAATTGATATTGTTTTTAATATAAATATTATAGGCAATAAATAAGAAACAAATATTCAGATTTTGTGGGATTAATTACCACTGTCAAGTAAAAGCAACTGAGTAATTGTTAAATCATGATTTTTATAATCCCAAGATACTGAGTTGAGAGACGATATCCAACATGAAGGAATATTGCTATTTGCTTCCTTTTTTATTATTTATTTACAATACTGGCCTACTTCATGTAAGCCTATCCCAGTTTTTGCTAACATATATGGAAGCTTAGAACTTATTAGTATATGATAAATAATAGTCACACAAATAGGAAAATAAATAGGTCACTCACATTGCCACTGAGTTCAGTAAGAATATTTGATATTTCTTGGCATCTATCCTGAGTACATTAACATAATAGATAGAATTTGTGGCACACTAGTCTTGTCTTTTAGGTCCTAAATACTAGAGAGTTGTTAGTGATTCAGTTCAGTCATTCAGCTGTGTCATACTCTTTGCTGCCCAGTGAAGTCCATCCTATTTTTTAAAGAATAAAATAAACATTAGTGTAATAAAGACTAAGAATACTTTCAGAGAAAAAGCAAAACAGAATAGTCTGTGTAAACAAGTTGAATTCAATATTTCAAACTTCTCTCATTAGTTCAAAAGAAAGTTTGGTTTTTATTTTAAATAAATAAATAATTTGAAACAATAATTCTATCTGTTCTTCAGATTTCAGTTCAGTTCAGTTGCTTAGTCGTGTCTGACTCTTTGTGGCCCCATGGACTGTAGCATACCAGGCTTCCCTGACCAACTCCCAGAGCTTGCTCAAACTCATGTCCATCAAGTCAATGATGCCTTCCAACCATCTCATCCTCTGTTGTGCCCTTCCCCTCCCACTTTCTATCTTTCCCATTATCAGGATCTTTTCCAGTGAGTCAGTTCTTCAAATCAGGTTGCCAAAGTATCGGAGCTTCAGTATCAGCATCAGTCTCTCAATGGGTACTCAGGACTGATTTCCTTTATGATGTACTGATTGGATTCCTTGCAGTACAAGGGACTCTCAAGACTTCTCCAACACCACAGTTCAAAAGCATCAGTTCTTTGGTACTCAGCTTTTCTTATGGTCTAACTCTCACAGCCATGCATGACTACTGGAAAAACCGTAGCTTTGACTAGATGGACTTTTTTGGCAAAGTAATGTGTCTGCTTTTTAATATGCTGTCCAGCCTTGTTATAGCTTTTCTTCCAAGGAGCAGGAGTCTTTCAATTTCATGGCTGCAGTCACCATCTGCAATGATTTTGGAGCCCAAGAGAATAAAGTCTGTCACTGTTTCCACCGTTTCCCCATCTATTTGTCATGAAGTGATGGGGCCGGATGGCATGATCTTAGTTTTCTGAATGTTGAGCTTTAAGCCAGCTTTTTCACTCTCCTCTTTCACTTTTATTAAGAGGCTCTTTAGTTCCTCCACTTACTGCCAGTTGGATGCTGTCATCTGAGTATCTGAGCTTATTGATATATCTCCTGAGTATCTTGATTCCAGCTTGTGCTTCATCCATTCTAGTATTTTTTACTATGTACTCTGCATAAGTTAAAGAAGCAGTGTGGCAATAAGCATCCTTGCCCAGTTTGAAACCAGTCTATTGTTCCATGTTCAGTTCTAACTGCTGTTTCTTGACCTGCATACAGGTTTCTCAGGAGGCAGGAAAGGTAGTCTGTTATTCACATCTCTATGATGTTTCCAGTTTGTTGTGATCCACACAGTCAAAGTCTCTAACATAGACAATAAAGCATAAGTAGATGTCTTTTTGTTCTGGAATTCGCTAGCTTTTTCTGTGATCCAGTGGATGCTGGCAATTTGATCTCTCACTCCTCTGTCTTTTCTAAATCCAGCTTGAACATCTGGAAGTTCTTACTTCACATGCTGATGAAGCTTAACTTCAACCTACTGTTGAAGAATTTTGAGCATTATTTTGCTGGTATGTGAGATGAGCACAATTGTGCAGCAGTTTGTACATTCTTTGCCATTGTCCTTCTTTGAGATTGGAATGAAAACTGACTTTTTCCAATCCTGTGGCCACTGCTGAATTTTTCCACTTTGCTGGCATATTGAGTACAGCACTTTAACAGGATCATCTCTTAAGATTTGAAATAGATCAGCTGGAATTCCACCCCCTCCACTAGCTTTGTTCATAGTTTTGCTTCCTAAAGCCCACTTGACTTCACATTCCAGTATGGCTGGCTCTAGGTGAGTGATAACACCATGGTGTTTATCTAGGTCACTAAGATCTTTTTTGTACAGTTAGCATTTACTTATGTGAGTACAAATGACAAATATAAAAAAATCACTACAAATTTTGTAAAAGAACAGTTAAAAGATAGTTCAACACCAGGAGTCCTCAAGAGAGTTCTGTACATGTTTTAGTTATCCAAAACAACAGAACTATTCTACTGACGTTACCTTTAAAGCATCTTCTGTGCTGGTTTTAGAGACAGTAGTAAAAAATATTTGATGGAAAAATATTACACTGCTTAATGTGCTAGGGAATCTGTATTATCAACAACTACTAAACAAGAATGTTGTATGATGGTTTTCCTACATTCCATCAATTCCTGCTGGATTCAATTGGGCACAATAAGGACAGCATTGTCACTCTAATGAGCCTATGGGGAAAGATATGACTGCTGTTAAAAGTGTGTCTCTTGATTAAAATAACAATATTGCTAGATGAAATATTAGAATTGCATTTTCAGCAAAGAAAACCTGATAGTCTACATTGTCATGATGGAGGTGGACATACTTACTTGCCTTTCATCTTCCTTCAGTTTAGTGGCCAGTTTGCTGAAATATATATATGAGAAAAGATGAAACACCATCCTCATTTTCATTTACAGTGGATAATTTATTTAAAAAATGATAATTTATTGGAAAACAAGAATAAACAATGCAGAATTTTAAGTTAAAGAAAAGTCCCATACTTATTTAAAGATGAAAGCCTGAAGAATTAGTACATAGACAATATATATATATTCTCAATGGTGAAACAATCTACCTGGTGTGATAAGTAGAAATTGTATTAAAATGATAAAAATCATAATAAATTTCAAGGAAAAACCTCAATTTTGATATGCTCAAAATAATTTTCCACAATGATACATGAGCATGAGTTCTTCTGTTCATTTATTCAGATAAAAGGTCATGACAAGTCTATGGATTGGAGTTGATGGTCAAAGGTTCATCACCTGACACACTGCTATTTATCAAA
>SJYC01074845.1:0-17707 GCA_006408675.1 Madoqua kirkii | reverse complement strand
TAATTAGCCTCCAGTTAAAATAAATAATTTTTTTAAAATAGAAATAAAGTACAGACAAATGAACAATTACTATACATTCATTAAAATCAATAGTTTGGAATAATATTAACACATGTAAATGTTTATATCATGTTCATTTTATTACATTAAGAAAGATAAACTATGGAAGAGTATATGTTACATTTCAATTTTGAAGTAAATTCTATAAAAAAAATGAAAGATTTTTTCCATTTTAAATATAAATTTATTTCTTACATGATAGTATACATAATTCAATGCCATTCTCCCAAATCATCCCACCCTCTCCCTCTCCCACAGAGGCCAAAAGTCCATTCTATATCTCTGTGTCTCTTTTGTAAAATAAAGTAAAAATAATATTTTTTTAAAAAGGAATAAATATAAATTTATTTAATTGGAGGTTAATTACTTTACAATACTGTATTGGTTCTGCCATACATCAACATGAATCTGCCACAGGTATACATGTGTTCCCCATACTGAACCCTCCCCCCTCCCTGTACCACCCCTCCAGGTCATCCCAGTGCACTGGCCCCAAGCATCCAGTATCACAGCACTGTTTATAATAGCCAGGACATGGAAGCAACCTAGATGTCCATCAGCAGATGAATGGATAAGAAAGTTGTGGTACATATACACAATGGAGTATTACACAGCCATTAAAAAGAACACATTTGAATCAGTTCTAATGAGGTGGATGAAACTGGAGCTTATTATACAGAATGAAGTAAGCCAGGAAAAAAAAATGAAAGTGTTAAACTGCAGTAAAAGTAAAAGAATACTTCCTTCTGGAATCAATGCAGACACCGTGCTTTGCCCTTTTTATATTTTCAACACTTGTGAAATATTTTCTAGCAAACACTTGTAACTGGACAAAGTAAAGCACATGCTCTCTTCAAAATAAAAATGCTGTCAGTCATTAAGCACATATTTCAGATGGTATCCAGAAAAAAAAACTGCTCAATATTCAACCCATACTGTAGTTCTTGCCACACACAAGGTCCTGTTCTAGGTGTAAGGATGAAGTGATAAAGTAAGAAAGAGCTCTCTTTATCATGTTTACCTTCTGCATAGAATGAATTACCAACCTCTGCACAGATTGTAACATGTTCCACATCTCATAGTAAACAAGCTTAAAGACCTGGTATTGAACTGAAGTCACTTTCTCAACTATAAGCAAAGTAAAGCCTGGAGAACTCCACTTTATTCTTTTTTCTTCTAGCTTTCATCTACACTCAAGATCTTATATCTGTAGCTTCTAATTACTAAACTTCTGTTTTTCTTATCATGAACATCCTAATCACATAGAGACCAATGTGAAGTGTCTAACTTTAATTAGTTTTTATTTCATTGTCATCTGCAAAATACACTTAGTAGAACTGTGTATGAAATTAATATATATGATATGTCATATTTTCTCATTATTCTCTTAGACAATTCCTCAAGGATGGAGGCCACAGTTGAAAATGGATTAAGCATAAACAGTTAAATGAAGGAATAAAAGTATATATTTTTCTCCCTATTAAGATAAATATTATAATCTGTAATATAAATACTCTAAATACACACATATATACCCATTTTAGATGTATATATGCAGATGTATGTGTGTGCATATGTCTACATGCCGGTATATACTGTTGTTGCTATTTAGTCACTAAGTCATATCTGAATCTTTTGTGACCCCATGAACTGTAGCCTGCTGGGCTTCTCTCTCCACAGGATTTCTCAGGCAAGAATACTGGAGCTCATTTCCTTCTCCAGGGGATCTTCCTGACCCAGGCATGAGCCCACATCTCTCGCATTGCAGGCAGATTCTTTACCACTGGGCCTCAAGGGGAGAGCCTGCAGGGAAGCTCAGGTATAGATACATGTGCTCACTCCCTCAGTCGTGTCCATTGTTTGCAACCCCATGAACTGTAGCTCGCCAAGCTCCTCTGCTCATGGAATTTTCCAGGCAAGAATACTGGAGTGGGTTGTCATTTCCTACTCCAAGATATTTTTCTGACTCAGGGATCAAACCCATATCTTTTGCTTCTCCTACATTGGTAGGTGAATTCCTTACCATTGTGCCACCTGGGAAGCCCTTGGTTATATGTAAAATAAAAGCATATCCCTTTAAATTTGAAATATAATATAAATTATTTCTTGATAAAAATGCCACTGACAATTTTTGGAATGGAAAATAAATTATAAATGATAAACATGCCAATACATCAAGAAAATCTTGAATAAAGAGTCATAAGAGACAATACTGGGCTAACAAATATTAAAATCAATTGTACCACTGCAATAATTAAAACAGTATAATCAGTTTCAAATACCATGCTTAAAAACTGTAAAATACAAAGTAGAAATAAGTGTATGGTTTATTGTGAACTGCTGGTGAGTTTCAAACTTGTCCATAAGTATAAACTATGGGCAAATATTTATTTCTTGGGCAGGAAACTTTTCCATTCAGATAATACATTAAAAATATTGATATATATTATCATATGAATATAAATATAAAACTTAACAAAATCTTTGGCTTTCTAACAATATTAATTGGGACAGTTTCTTGAGTGTACCTTGAAAATTTGATAATAAATCCTGAAAAGTGCCAACAATTTACTTCAATAATTCACTTTTAAGAATACTTCTTTCAATTCTGGTTTCCTCAGTGTGTATGCCCAGCAGTGGGATTGCTGGGTCATAAAGCAGTTCTATTTCCAGCTTTTTAAGAAATCTCCACACTATTCTCCATAGTGGCTGTACTCAGCCATTAAAAAGAATACATTTCAATCAGTTCTAATGAGGTGGATGAAACTGGAGCTTATTATACAGAGTGAAATAAGCCAGAAAGAAAAACACCAATACAGTATACTAATGCATAAATATGGAATTTAGAAAGATGGTAATGATAACCCTGTATGCGAGACAGCAAAAGAGACACAGATGTACAGACCAGGCTTTTGGACTCTGTGGGAGAGAGAAAGGGTGAGATGATTTAGAAGAATGGCATTGAAACATGTATAATATCATATATGAATCAAATCACAAGTCCAGGTTCAATGCATGATACTGGATGCTTGGGCCTGATGCACTGAGACTACCCAGAGGGATAGTACAGGGAGGGAGGTGGGAGGGGGTTTCAGGATGGGGAACACGTGTTTATCTGTGGTGGATTCATGTTGATGTATGGCAAAACCAATGCAATATTTTAAAGTAATTAACCTCCAATTAAATAAATTTACGTGAAAAAAGAATACTACAAAAATTATTAAATAAATGCTAGGCTACCTTTCACAAATCACAAAATCATTTATTATTTTTGATTCTTAAAAAGTAAATATCCAAAGATAGATTACATAGTCATTTAGGAGAAAATCATGTAGATCCAAACATTTTAATGAAATGTATAGTTTTTGACTGATATTCTATTGATATCTTTGTAAAAACCAACTGTCAATGATTCCAGGTGATTGCTTTAGTTGACTGTCTGAAAGCATAGTTCAGCTGAGTTAAATTTAAGATCTTACCGATTTTATTCAGTGATTCATGGATCATGTAGCATTCAATCTATCATCCAGAAAGATTTGAGGAGCTATACAAGGCAAGAGATTCTATAGGCCCTAGGAAGCAGAAACAAGTCATAGGAGGAAAAAAATTAAACTGGCTATTGTAAGGTTATTCTCTTTATAGGGATGGAAGGGTGTTATCGGGCAGATAATCTAACTAAAACTGGTTAGGCAACTACTTGTTGATTGGTATAAGATTCCATTCCTGGGAACATCAAATTAAGTTAATTAAGTTTTGGCTTGGGGACATGGGCTCTACTCACTTAAGTGATTCCATCTGAGATCTGTTTTCCTGTATTTAATAATTATGTTGGATAATTTTTTCTAATTTTTATATATTAATTAATTAATTTTCAATATAAATTTATTTATTTTAATTGGAGGTTAATTACTTTACAATATTGTATTGGTTTTGCCATACATCAACATGAATCCTCCACAGGTATACACGTGTTCCCCATCCTAAACCGCCCCCCGTTCCTTTTCCCTCCCCATACCATCCCTCTGGGTCATCTCAGTGCACCAGCCCCAAGTATCCAGTATACTTATGTTGGTTCTGTAGTCAGAGAAAATTGAATTTGTATGTATTATTTTAAAGTTACCCGTTCTTATATTATAATCAAACAGCAAGTGAGCAGCATTTGCTTCATGACATATGGGAAATGAGTTTATTAAGAAAATATTAGTGGGTAATTATTATAGCTATTTAATATCTCAAAACAGTACAAATTATTAAAGATTGATTGGAGTAAAAGTAGCTGTGCTTTTTACTTTTAGCATTTAAAAATAACTTCCTGGAAGCTACATTCTCCTGAAGATATTTTTAACAATTAATTGAAAGAAGTAATTAATCCAGAAAGCTTCTTGTTTGCTTCTAATACAGAATCCAAGAATATCAAGTGGGTTCTGAAAATGTCAATTCACTTTTCTCCCACATTTTTAATATAGAGGACATTATTTTTTTAATTCAAAACTTCATCAAAACCTGAAAATGGCTGCATGACTACACCTGATCTTATGATATTAACTTTATATCATGACATATCATAGGAAGAAGTGTGCAAAAACAACTCTATTTTTTTCTTTAGGAAAAACTTCATGCATCATAGTCACATTTCAATTATTCTATTGTTTCATTCTATTTTCATTCCAAAAGCGGTTTCATGTTTGTTTGTGTGTTGTGTGAAACTTGACCATATTCACATATATAGAAAACTACAATTAACTATTAACTCCAGAGTCATGAGAGTATGGCTAAAATTGACCATGTCCTGGACTGTGCAGCCTAAGTTAATATACTTCAAAAAATTAACAGCAAATAGAAAATATTCTTTGAACAAGCTTGATTTAAAGTTTGATACAATTTTATAATATAAAAAATGACCAGAAAGTTTCTTTATATTTACACACTTGCAGTCCAATTTTGAATAATTTTTGGAACAAAGAAAAAATCCCCACAAAATAAGTTAGAAAACATTTTGAACATATGATGATAAACAGTAGTTCTTGCATATAGCTAAATCTATTCTTTAAGGGAAAATTTGCAATCTGCAGAGCATATATTAGATTAAATTAACCCCAAAGGAAAGTTAAAGGACAAAAATCATAGAAATAAGAGCAGAATTTAGCGAAGTAGAAAACAGAGAATGGCCACCATCAACAAAGTCAAAGCATTCCATGAAATTTAATACTCCATAACAATATTGATATAATACTCTACTGGGTTTTAGTACAGCATTTTTAGAGTAAATTTTAAGACAGTAATGTATTAATACAAAGATAGAAAAACTGACCAATGGAACAGAATAGAGAGTCTAGAAACAGACCCACATGCATATGAACATCATTATAATTGATAGATACCTAGGAAACAGTGGAAACAGTGTCATACTTTATTTTGGGGCTCCAAAATCACTGCAGATGGTGACTGCAGCCATGAAATTAAAAGACACTTACTCCTTGGAAGAAAAGTTATGACCAAACTAGGTAGCATATTCAAAAGCAGGGACATTACTTTGCCGATTAAGGTCCATCTAGTCAAGGCTATGGTTTTTCCTGCGGTCATGTATGGATGTGAGAGTTGGACTGTGAAGAAGGCTGAGCACCAAAGAGTTGATGCTTTTGAACTGTGGTGTTGGAGAAGACTCTTGAGAGTTCCTTGGACTGCAAGGAGATCCAACCAGTCCATTCTGAAGGAGATCAGCCCTGGGATTTCTTTGGAAGGAATGATGCTAAAGCTGAAACTCCGGTACTTTGGCCACCTCATGCAAAGAGTTGACTCATTGGGAAAAACTCTGATGTTGGGAGGGATTGGGGGCAGGAGGAGAAGGGGACAACAGAGGATGAGATGGCTGGACAGCATCACTGACTCGATGGACGTGAGTCTGAGTGATGATAGGAGTGAGTCTGAAAGTTAGTGATGGACAGGGAGGCCTGACGTGCTGCAATTCATGGGGTCAAGAAGAGTCGAACATGACTGAGCAACTGAACTGAACTGAACTAATATTAAAAGAAAAACTTAAAAACAACCCCTAGTCCATCGTGGAACCAACTGTCAGTAGTAAAATAATATTTTCAAAAATGGCATGGAAAAAGAACAGCACAAAATTACCACAATATAAATAATTACGTAAAATTATTTAATTGCTGTAAGTTAAAGTTGATACATTTGATAATTAAAAGCCACTATTAAGAAGGGCTTCCTTGGTGGCCTAGTGTTAAAGAATCCACCTGTCAATGCAAAAGATGTGGGTTTGATCTCTGCATGTGGAACATCACCTGGAGAAGGAAATGTCAACTCACTTCAGTATTCTTGCTTGGGAAACTCCATGAACAGAGGAGTCTAGTGGATTACAGTGCATGGGGTTGTAAAAGAGTCAGATGCAACTTAGCAACTAGACAATAACAGTATACAATAGAAATGAATATACATTTTATTAAACAATATGTACAAGCACATTTATATCACTAGAGTAATATGTAAAATATCAACTTAATGTATCTTGAAAAAGAAGAAATTACTATTAAGTTGAATAACAAAGATGAATATTGATAGTAGAAGATGAATAGAAGATGAAGATGGAGAGTAGATAGTAAAATGTATCTGTGTTGAAGTGGAATTTTTAATCTCTTGACTAGGTAGTGATGCTTGATAAATACACAAGATGATAGTTTATAGATATTTATCCTTTTCCCTTTGCATAGTGCATATATATATAAACACTATGGCGTTATATAAACATTTATGTAAGCATTTAGACTTTCTATAATTTATAACTTTGGGTTATAATTATAAAATTTTTGAATCACTATGTGGTACATTTGACACTAATATACATTAACTAAAGCCTGATTTTAAACAAAGAAATTTTGCCATTTGTAATAACACAGATAGCTCTAGAGGGTATTATGTTCACTGAAATATGTCAGTCAGAAAGAGATCAACACTGTGTGTTGCCAGTTACATGTGGAATATAAAATGTAAGATGAAAGTGTATAGCAAACAGAACAGACTCATGGGTACAGAAAATGGACCAGTGGGTACCAGTGGGAAAGATGTAGTGGCTAGGGGAAAGATGAGGATAGGGGATTTAGTACAGTTCAATTCAGTTGTTCAGTGACCCCATGGACCACAGCATGCCAGGCCTCCCTGTCCATCACCAACTCCCAGAGTGTACTCAGACTCATGTCCATTGAGTTGGTGATGCCATCCGACCATCTCATTCTCTGTCGTCCCCTTCTCCTCCTGCCCTTAATCTTTCCAATCATCAGGGACTTTTCAAATAAGTCAGTTCTTCACATCAGGTGGCCAAGGTATTGGAGTTTCAGCTTCGACATAAGTCCTTCCAATGAATATTCAGGACTGATTTCCTTTAGGATGGACTGGTCCCTTGAAGTCCAAGGGACTCTCAATAGTCTTCTCCAACACCACAGCTCATAAGCATTAATGCTTTGGTGCTCAGCTTTCTTTATAGTCTAATTCTCATACTCATACATGACTACTGGAAACACCATAGCCTCGAAGAGATGGAGCTTTGTTGGCAAAGTAATGTCTCTGCTTTTTAATGTGCTGTCTAGGTTGATCATAACTTTCCTTCCAAGAAGGAAGTATCTTTTAATTTCATGACTGCAGTCACCAACTGTGGTGATTCTGGAGCCCATCAAGAGGCTCTTTAGTTCTTCTTCACTTTCTGCCATAAGGCTGGTGTCATCTTCATAAGTGAGGTTATTGCTATTTCTCCCCACAATCTTGATTCCAGCTTGTGCTTCATCCAGTCCAGCGTTTCTCATGATGTACTCTGCATGAAAGTTAAATAAACAGGGTGACAATATACAGCCTTGACATACTCCTTTTCCTATTTGGAACCAGTCTGTTGTTTCATGTCCAGTTCTAACTGTTGCTTCCTGACCTGGATACAGATTTCTCAAGATGCAGGTTATGTGGTCTGGTATTCCCATCTCTCTAAGAATTTTCCATAGTTTGTTGTGGTACACCCAGTCAAAGGTTTTAGCATATTCAATAACACATGAGTAGCTGTGTTTCTGGAACTTTTTTGCTTTTTCTATGATCCAATGGATGTTGGCAATTTGATTGCTCGTTCCTCTGCCTTTTCTAAATTCAGCTTCAATATCTGGAATTTCACAATTCATGCACTGTTGAAGCTTGACATGGAGAATTTTGAGCATTACTTTGCTAGTATGTGAGATGAGTGCAATTGTGTGATAGTTTGAACTTTCTTTGGCATTGCCATTCTTTGGACTGGAATGAAAACTGACTTTTTCCAGTCCTGTGGCCACAGCTGAGTTTTCCAAATTTGCTGGCATATTGAGTGCAGCACTTTCACAGCATCATCTTTTAGGTTTAGAAATAGCTCTACTGGAATTCCATGACCTCCACAAGCTTTGTTCATAGAGACGCTTCCTAAGACCCACTTGACTTCTCATTTTAGGATGATTGGCTCTAGATGAGCAATAAAACCATCATGGTTATCTGGATCATGAAGATATTTTTCGTATAGTCCTCCTGTGTATTCTTGCCACCTCTTCTTAAGGTCTATTAATTCTCCATTTCTGTCCTTTATTGTGCCCATCTTTTCATGAAATGTTTCCTTTGTTTCTAATTATCTTGAAGAGATCTCTAGTCTTTCCCATTCTATTGTTTTCTTCGATTTCTTTGCATTGATCACTAAGGAAGACTTTCTTATTTCTCCTTGCTATTCTTTGGAACTCTGCATTTAAATGGGTATATTTTTCCTTTTGTCCTTTGCCTTTCATTTCTCTTCTTTTCTCAGCTATTTCTAAGGCCTTCTCAGACAACAGTTTTGCCTTTTTCCATTTCTTTTACTTGGGGATGGCAGAAAGTGAAGAAGAACTAAACAGATAGTGAAAGAGGAGAGTGAAAAATTTGGCTTAAACTCAGCATTCAGAAAACTAAGATCATGTCATCAGTCCCATAACTTCATGGGAAATAGATGGGGAAACAGTGGAAACAGGGAGAGACTTCATTTGTGTAGGCTCCAAAATCACTCCATATGCTGACTGCAGCCATTAAATTAAAAGACACTTGCTCCTTGGAAGAAAAGTTATGACCAACCTAGACAGCATATTAAAAAGCAGAGATATTACTTTGCCAACAAAGGTCCATCTAGTCAAAACTATGTTTTTCCAGTAGTCATGTATGGATGTAAGAGTTGTGCTATAAAGAAATCTGAGTGCCAAAGAATTGATGCTTTTGAACTGTGGTGTTGGAGACTATTGAGAATTGCTTGGACTCAAAGGAGTTTAAACCAGTTAATCCTAAATGAAATCAGTCTTGAATATTCACTGGAAGAACTGATGCTTAAGCTGAAACTCCAATACTTTGGCCACCTGATGGGAAGAACCAACTCACTGGAAAATACCTTGATGCTGGGAAAGCTTGAAGGCAGAAATGGATGACGGAGGATGAGATGGCTGGATGACACCACCAATTCATTGGACATGAGTTTGAATAAGTTCCCAGTATTGGTGATGGACAGAGAAGACTGGCATGCTGCAGTCCATGGGATTGCAAGGAACTGGACACTACTGAACAACTGAACTGAACTGACTGGCACAGCACCTATATTAGTTTTCTCTCCTGGTTGACACAGCAGCCTTAGCAGAAGACACACTATATTTTCTTTCATGTCTGATTTCACAGACACAGCAGTGATGCAGCAGTAATCCTTGCCACTTTCTAGATGGAGCTCATATAAGCATACACAGCCCATGAACAAGCAAGTATCTTGTGATGCACATGTGCAGTGCTATAAATGATCTCAGCTATTACATAGTCAATATTTACGAATCGTGGAGTGAGAGAGTCTAAACATGCCATCTTGGCCAATTTGCTCTCTCCCTAGACTCCACCCTTTCAAGAGTCTCTTGCTCACATTCTGTGCATAGTCCATCTTCTGAGATATTACCTCGGAGAGTAACACTGACTCTTGGATTTACATCTTGATACAGCAGTAGCTACAACAGCCATCAGTTACATCCCTGCTGCTGCTGCTACTGCTAAGTCACTTCAGTCATGTACAACTCTGTGTGACCCCCATAGATGGCAGCCCACTAGGCTCCTCCATCCCTGTGATTCTCCAGGCAAGAACACTGGAGTGGGTTGCCATTTCCTTCTCCAAAGCATGAAAGTGAAGAGTGAAAGTGAAGTCACTCAGTCGTGTCTGACCCTCAGCGACCCCATGGACTGCAGCCTATCAGGCTCGTCTGTCCATGGGATTTTCCAGGCAAGAGTACTGGAGTGGGTTGCCATTGCCTTCTTTGAGTTACATCCCTAATACATAGCAAAACCCAACACCAAGTATCACCTGGAAGTCATGTTGAATCCTAGCCCTCACCAGGCTATAAGAGCCACCCATGTGGAGTGCCTTTATTTTCCATGTTCAAGTCCAGTCCACAGTTTGACCTTGTGAAACTGCAGGAAAGCGTCCACAGGGGCAACTCAAACCACTGCAGGTTTTTTATTAAAGACCTGGAAAACCCCCACAGGTGTCAGGCCCACCCTTTGAAGGAGAGGATCTTTGCAGGGTCCACAGTCCACCCACATGGTTACACTTTTCTAAATCTGAGAACACATCCTTTATAATGCACTGTCTAAATAGGACACAGCCCTTACAATATACTTCTGCATGGATCAGCCCACATTTGCATCCATATAATGTAGATGGGAGCCCTGCCAGCTCCAGCCCCCTTCAGGGTCTTCACACTTTTAAAATGGCACCTCGTATTCTGTCCCTCTACTTCTCTCAGTAAAAACCTGCAAAATCACCGATAGGCGCTGGGCTCATTCCTCTGTCCCAGAGTCACAAAAGCCAAGCTGCCAAGTTTCCCTTGATTTTGCTGCTTAACCAAGTCAATCAACTCCACCTGAGTATATGATCGATATGTCGTTAGTCACATTGAGGGCCCCTTGAGGATGTACCCAAGGGGCCATTGGCAGCTTATGTTTCACTTTTTGCCACACAATGGGCCTCACCACCAAGCAGGGACCCACAGTCTCACAGTGTTTGTCATCGTCCCTCATTACCTCATAGGTTGAGGCGCTCGCTGCCTCAAGCCCACAATTGAATCCTAGCCCTCACCAGGCTATAAGAGCCACCCATGTGGAGTGCCTTTATTTTCCATGTTCAAGTCCAGTCCACAGTTTGACCTTGTGAAACTGCAGGAAAGCGTCCACAGGGGCAACTCAAACCACTGCAGGTTTTTTATGAAAGACCTGGAAAACCCCCACAGGTGTCAGGCCCACCCTTTGAAGGAGAGGATCTTTGCAGGGTCCACAGTCCACCCACATGATTACACTTTTCTAAATCTGAGAACACATCCTTTATAATGCACTGTCTAAATAGGACACAGCCCTTACAATATACTTCTGCATGGATCAGCCCACATTTGCATCCATATAATGTAGATGGGAGCCCTGCCAGCTCCAGCCCCCTTCAGGGTCTTCACACTTTTAAAATGGCACCTCGTATTCTGTCCCTCTACTTCTCTCAGTAAAAACCTGCAAAATCACCGATAGGCGCTGGGCTCATTCCTCTGTCCCAGAGTCACAAAAGCCAAGCTGCCAAGTTTCCCTTGACTTTGCTGCTTAACCAAGTCAATCAACTCCACCTGAGTATATGATCGATATGTCGTTAGTCACATTGAGGGCCCCTTGGGATGTACCCAAGGGGCCATTGGCAGCTTATGTTTCACTTTTTGCCACACAATGGGCCTCACCACCAAGCAGGGACCCACAGTCTCACAGTGTTTGTCATCGTCCCTCATTACCTCATAGGTTGAGGCGCTCGCTGCCTCAAGCCCACACCTCTCTTGTTCAGCATGTGTATATGCTACTCTAGTTCCTCTTCTTGTCTCTGCAGTTTGTGCAGTGGTGCAGCATCACATAAGGCACTATCCGTATTCGCCTTCAGGTCGGTCAGGAAAACCCACCCCATGGCGTCAGCGGCAGTCTGTGCTGTCTCGTATGGTAAATGGGAACTCACTGCCTGTAACGCACTTTCAGTGCTACCCAAGGAACCTGCCACTGCCTTCCCAATCTTCCACTGGAGCCCAAGCTGAGAGAATCGCAGCCACACACACAGTACCACACAGTATACGGTGGCCACGGGTTTCCTCCATCCAGTGGAGTCCCCGGCTCTTCTACCCGCTGGAGATCCTCCCGCCTTTTCTTCTGTGGAGCCTCAGGCTCCTCTACCTCCTGGGTATCCTGTTGACCACGCCAATTGTATTACTGATCCTGATTGTGACCCCAGCTGTCTTGCCATATCTCACTGTGCACACTGTTCGCTGAACCCAGGGTAGGTAAGTATGAGTTAAGAGGTTGGAAGAAGACTGGAGGGGCCATAGGAACTACAGACACTTTTTTTCTCTCCTGGCTGACACAGCAGCCATAGCAGCAGACACTCTGTATTCTCTCTTCTTGTGGCTGACTCAACAGACACAGCCGTGATGCAGCAGTAATTCCCACCGCTTTCTAGGTAGAGCTCCTATAAGCATACTGCACACAACTCATGACCGAGCAAGGACCTAGTGATGGACATGAGCAGTGCTATAAATGATCTCAGCTACTACATAGTCATTATTTACAAAGCATGGTGTGAGAGAGCCTGAACATGCCATCCTGGCCAATTTCCTCTCGCCACACACAAGTCTGCTGCTGCTGCTGCTGCTGCTGCTAAGTCACTTCAGTCATGTCCAACTCTGCGACCCCATAGACGGCAGCCCACCAAGCTCCACCATCCCTGGGATTCTCCAGGCAAGAACACTGGAGTGGCTTGCCATTGCCTGCTCCACCACACAAGTCTGCTATACTTCAATAAAGATAGATGAGAGGCAGAACGTCACATCCTCATGACAGGTGAATGTTACATGGATGTCTTACAATATGAGTATCTTGAGAAGGATTATAATTAAAGTTATATTTAAAGTTACTTTCTGGATAAACAAATAAATTGTCTAGACAGTGGATCTACCAAATTATTTTGTAAAATGTTAGGTAACAACTCTTTCAGAGTCTTCAGTCTTCAGAGGCTTTGTTGCAGTCACTCAAGTCTGCTATGAAAGCAACCTTAAATTATATGCAAAGAAATGTGTGGCTATGTTCCAGCTAAACTTTAATTATAAAGTGGTGGCAGGCAAGATTTGGCCCATGGGCCATTAGTTTCTAATCCATGGATTAGATAATTAAACAGATTATCCAAAGTGGATATCTACATATTGAAGCTTTTGTTCTCATCTTTCTAAAAAAAATGAATACATGAAAATTATTGTTGGAAATCTCCTAATTAAGTTATATTGTCAACTTATTTTTTTTAATTTAAGTTTAAGTTTATTTATTTTACTTGGAGGCTAATTACTTTACAATATTGTATTGGTTTTGCCATACATCAACATGAATCCACCTTGGGTGTACATGTGTTCCCTATCCTGAACTCCCCTTCCACCTCCCTCCCCATACCATCCCTCTGGGTCATCCAAGTGCACCAGCCTCAGCAAATGAAGCAACTGACAAAGAACTAATCTCAATTTATTTTTAAAACATTTCCTAGGTATATTTCTCAACATGATTTATATTTCCACAGCTAATTACTCTCTGCAATTTCACTTTCAACTTAAAGCTATATTGTACACTAAATAATCATATCTAAACCTGATCTATTTCACTCAAAGAAAAAAATTAACCATGAAAAGACTGAAGTAGAACATTGTACTCTAATCTTATTTTAGTCATTGTTGAGAAAGACCTGTTTATTATCAGGATTTGTTTATTTTATTAGTTGATTGCTACAATTGGTCATTTTATTAAAGTTAAATTTTATATTTAAGTACTGAAATCATTAAGGATTTTTAATTTAGAACAGACTCATCTACTTCTGATTTTATTTGCTTTATGGTAAGATAATCTCTTTACTAAAGTCTTTCTTCTTTAGTTAACAGCTTAATTAATTGGTCAAACAAATGTTTTACAGCACATACTAAAACCATAAGTTTCTTATCTAAATGATTGCAGGCAAGAATTGGATCCATGTAAAGCTGAACTGATTATTCTAGGAAGGACTGTAAAAAACAAGTGAATCTATCAGCCACATACCTGGAAAGTCCCTGCCAGAATCTAGGGCTGTCTTTTTTGGTAGAGCTCCAGATCTTCATACAGTGTATCAGGTTATTCTGTTAATGATACAAAATATTTTCATTATGTCTTTTTTGAAAAAGAAAACCTTAGGAAAACTTTAGAATTTTCCTGATTAGTAGGGCCATCTACACAGTTTCTTTTTCTTATTTTTTCATTCTACTAACATATATGGCTTCACCTAGTCTCCCAAAGTGTACTAAAAATGTACTGTCTCATTACACAGAATTATTCCAGTATCAAGTTGCTTTTCTATCTTAATGTCTATACATGCCCATTATATTTCATGATAAGATTAAACATAGGTCCTTTTGTTCATCCCTAGTCTCTGGATATATAAGGGGCTGGCTTAATAATATACACAAAAAAATATGATTCAAGAATGGGAATTGGAACTTCATCCCCTATTTGTGTTTCACAGAGTTCCCAAATGTAAGAACACTCTCTACTGAGTTCTGTCCATATGCCAGGCTATTCTCTAAATTTCCACTTAGATAATTAGCTTATTCTTGTTATTATTAACCTGTATTTTAGGATGATAGTTTGTGTGCTGACTTAAATGGTATTGATTATTTGGTTCTACTTTGTTATTATGGACCATTACTTTAAAATTTTAATGTTTCTTATTAAGTGTACCAATAGCTTAATGTACCATTAATTAATTTTATCTCATACTATATTTGTCATTGTGCTCTACAAATTAGAACATAGTACTTTTATGTTTTTGGAAGTACAAAATTCTTTATTTCAAATTTTAGCAATAAAATTTGAAAAAGTAACCTCTTCAATAAAAGGTGTTGGAAAAATGAATGGCTGCATACAGAAAAAAAAAGAAGAAGAAGAAGAAGCTAGACCACTATCTCACACCATACACAAAAATACAATAAAAATGAAATAAAGACTTTAGTGTAAGACCTGAAGTCATCAAATATCAGGAGGAAAACCTAGGCAGTACACATTTTAAGATCCATCTTAGCAATATCTTTCTGAATATGTCTCTACAGGCATAGGGAAACAAAAATGAAAAGAAACAAATGATACTATATCAAAATAAAAACCTTCTGCAGAGTAAAAGAAGCCATTGACAAAACAGAAAAACAACCTACCAAAAGGGAGAAGATATTCACAAATCATTATCCAATAAGGAGTTAGTATATAAAATAAGTCAAGAGATATATGGAGTAACAGGTAAGCTTGGCCTTGGAGTACAGACTGAAGCAGGGCATAGGCTGGCAGAGTTTTGCCAATAGAATGTGCTGGTCATATCAAACAGCCTCTACCAACAACACAAGAGATGACTCTACACAAGGACATCACCAGATGGCAAACACTGAAATCAGACTGATTATATTCTCTGCAGCTGAAGAGGGAGGAGCCCTATATAGGCAGCAAAAACAAGAATGGAAGCTGACTATGGCTCAGATCATGAACTCCTTATTGCAAAAATCAGACTTAAGTTGAAGAAAGTAGGGAAAACTACTGCGTGATTCAGGTATGAACTAAATCAAATCCCTTGTGATTATAGCTGAACTGACAAATAGATTCAAGAGATTATATCTGATAAAGTGCCTGAAAACTATGGGTGGAAGCTCATTACTTTGTACAGGAGGTGGTGACAAAAACCATCTCCAAGAAAAAGAAATGCAAAAGGACAGAATGGTTGTCTGAGATGGCCTTACAAATAACTGAGAAAAGAAGAGAAGTGAAAGGAGAAAAGAAGAGATACACCCATCTGAATGCAGACTTTCAAAGAATAGAAGAAGAGATAAGAGAGTCTTTTTAAATGAATAGTGAAAAAAATTGAGGGGGAAAAAAAAAGAGTGGGAAAGACAGTGATCTCTTCAAGAAAATTAGAGATATCAAGGGAACATTTCAGGCAAAGATGGCACAATATAGGACAAAAAAGTATGAACTTAACAGAAACAGACAAGATTAAGAAGAGGTGACAAGAATACACAGAAACTCTACAAAAAAGAAAAAAAAAAAGTGCTAATGACCCAGATAATCGTGATGGTGAGATCACTCACCAAGAGCTAGACATCGTGGACTGTGAAGTCAAGTGGGCCTTAGGAAGCATCTCTATGAACAAAGCTGGTAGAGCTGATGGAATTTCACCTGAGCTATTTCAAATCATAAGAGATGATGCTGTTAAAGTGCTACAGTCAATATGCCAGCAAATTTGGAAACCTCAACAGTGCATAAAAGTGGGAAAAAAATCAAATTTCATCCAAGCCCAAAGAAAGGCAATGCCAAACAATGTTCAAACTACTATACAATTGCACTCATTTATCATGCTAGCAAAGTAATGTTTAAAATCCTTCAAGCTAGGCTTCAACAGTATGTGAACTGAGAACTTCAGATGTTCAAGTTGGATTTAGAAAAGGCAAAGGAACCAAAGATAAAATTACAAACATCCATTGGATTATAGAAAAAGCTAGAAAATTCCAGAAAAACAAAGTTTTGCTTCATTGACTATGCTAAAGCCTTTGATTGTATACCAGTCAGTCAATAAATAAAGTGAGAATTCACCAAGAGATGGGAATACCAAACCACCTTATCTGGCTCCTGTGAAATGTGTATACAGGTCAAGAAACTAGTTATAACTGGACATGAAACACCAGAATAGTTCAAAACTGAGCAAGGGGTAGTACATCAAAGATGTATATTCCCACCCTCCTTATTTAACTTATATGCAGAGTACGTCATCTGAAACGCTTAGATGAATGAAGCACAAGAAGAAATCAAGATTGCCAGAAGAAACATCAATAACCTCAGCTACTCAGATGACACCACTCAAATGGCATAAAGCAAAGAGGAATTAAAGAGTGTCTTGATGAAAGTGAAAGAGGAGAGGAAAAAGCTGGTTGAAAGGCAACATTCAAAACACAAAAATCATGGCATCCACCCCATAACTTCATGGCAAACAGATGGGAAACAATGGAAACAGTGACAGACTTATTTTCTTGGGCTCCAAAATTATTGCAGATGGTAATTCTAACCATGAAATTAAAAAATGCTTACTCCTTGGAAGAAAAGCAGTGACAAAACTAGATAGCATATTTAAAAGAAGAGATATTACTTAGCCTACAAAGGTCTGTCTAGTCAAAGTTATGGTTTTCTCAGTAGTCATGTACAGACATGAGAGTTGGACCATAAAGAAGGTTGAGTACCAAATAATTGGCCTCCAAACTGTGTTGCTGGAGAAGACTCTTGAGAGTTCTTTGGACTGCAAGACCAAACCAGTCAATCGTAAAGAAAATCAGTCCTGAATATTCATTGGAAGGACTGATGCTGAAGCTGAAGCTCCAATACTTCGGCCACCTAATGTCAAGAGTCGACTCATTGGGAAAGATTGAAGTAGGAGGAGAAGGGGATGACAGAGGATGAGATTGTTTGCTGGCATCACTGACATGAGTTTCAGCAATCTCTGAGAGATAGTGCAAGACAGGGAAACCTAGTG
>SJYC01074842.1:0-15140 GCA_006408675.1 Madoqua kirkii | reverse complement strand
TCACATCCATACATGACCACAGGAAAAACCATAGCCTTGACTAGACAGTATCCACCCAGTAAATATTTGAATGAAAATTTGAACTGATTAATGTATTCTCAAAAGAATAACTTGGACTCTCTCAGGAAATAAACTACTCAAGAAAGTGACTTAGACCTATTTAGAAGCTTCACCTACTTTTCTGGGAGCTTGAATTTGGATCAAATAATCTAGGCTTCAGTCTCAACTGAACAACCAATATTGGGAGCAATATTCCTGTGGAAAAATCAATAGATACAAACGCCTGTGTAATGATTTCTTCATCTACAGTAAAAAGTTAGCGTAAAAATATGTCTGTATCATACACTATATGAAACAAGCCAGAGTTTCTATACACATTATCTTAATTTTGGCTAATAATTTTACTGTAGCCATTTTACTACTGAGGAAACAGTAATAGGGAGATGACACAGTTGAGCAGCAGGGTCTGAATCTAAGCCTAGTTACTTAACTCCAACAACATGTGCTGAATTAGTTCACATGCAAACTGCCTTTATTATTTCCCCATGTGTGAGATAATTTTTGGTCATGTGTGGACAAAAATTTACTTTATTTGTTCTAAGTCTAATTTTACTTGAGTGTGGTTTACTCTAACCTGCCTGTCAAACCTGTGATTTCATGAGTGTTTCTGCTTAGGAGAAAAATGAGTGGGTAGAAGCGTTAGTCCTGAGTTGTTTAAAAAAATAAAATAAAATAAAATAAATAGTTATTTAGGAGGTTTTCAGCTACAGTCACAATCATAAGGTAGTTTATGAATATCTGAGGGCTAAGAAACCATATGAACAAATATCCTGGGAAATGCTACCTACATTTCAACTCATTAGAATATATTTCTGCCTTCTCTGAAGCGTAAAATAAGCTATCAAATAATTAAATAAGAATTTTTATGGCATACACATAATTATAATGAGATATTGTACATGTAGACCATATTATTTATGCAATTTCACTAAAGATAGTGTATATATGCATATATTATTGAAATTTAGTGATAAAAAATAGTAGAGCTTCTAATAACACTACGCATTTTTAGATGTGGAATTAATTTATTTACTAGGAAATTTGGGAATGACAAATTTACTTTATATCTCACATTAAGAGTAAGAAGTAGATGGTTATGTAAAGAGGGTAAACAATGTAGGTGGAGTATAGAGATGAGAAAGTTGTAAGAGTTTTCATCTGTGTGAATCCTGCATCAGAGACAATTAAAGCTGAAGGAAAACACCCTGGTCAAAGCTTCCGTTTTATTCACAAGGAATTAAACCTGAAATTAAACTTATGTCTTCATTTTTGCTACCTACCTTCAGAATCAATATCTAGCACACAAGATTAGAACATGTATGCCCTGTGTGAAAACCTAAAGTTAGCTCCCTCCCCCCACAAAAAAATGACAAAGAGTAGATTATGTTGCTCATATTCACAAGCCTTTCTAGGCTTTGCTGAACTAATCACTCTGAAACTTATTTTAAAATAAATGTCCCTGTTTGCAAAAATATATACTTAAAATTATTGGAGTTTAGTTGTTTTACAATGTATGTTTGTTTCAGGGGTACAACAAAGGGAATCAGTTGTACACATCCATTAGCCATTTTTAATTTATATTCCCATATTAGCCATTACAAAGTATTTAATAAAGTTCTCTATGCTGTACAGTAAGTTCTTATTAGTGATCTCTTTTTTACATATCAATGTATAGCATGTTATGTCAATCGCTCAGTCATGTCCAATTCTTTGAAACATCATGGACTGTAGCTCACCAGGATCCTCTGTCCAGGGAATTCTCCAGACAAGAATACTGGAGTGAGTAGACATTCCCTAGTCCCAGGGAATCTTTCTGACCCAGGGATCAAATCCAGGTCTCCTGCATTGCAGGCAGATTTTTCACCATTGAAAACCACCAGGGAGAATCAATGTATGTCAATCCCAATTTCCTAATTTATCTTTCTGGCCCTTTTCCCTCTGGTAAGTTTTTTTTTTTTCCCTACATCTGTGACTCTATCTTTGTTGTCTAAACAAGTTCATTTGTACCTATTCTTTTATAGATTCCATTTATATGACATTTTTACTTGTTGCACCTGATTTACTTCACCCAATATGGCAATCCCTAGGTCCATCAATGTTGCTGCAGATGAAATTATTTTATTCTTTTTATAACTAACATCCCATTGTATATATGCACCATATATATGTACCACTTTTTTTTACCTATTCCTCTGTTGATGGACATTTAGGTTGTTTCCATCTCCAAACTATTATAAACTATTATAAACATCTCCATATCTCTGATATGGGGAAATAACCTAAATTAAAATGAAAACAATGGATATGTATAACTGATTCCCTTTGCGGTACCCCTGAAACAAGCATACACTGTAAAACAACTAAATTCCAATAATATTTTTAAAGGACAATTTTTTTTTTTGCAAACAGAGATAGTTATTTTAAAATAAGTTTCAAAGTGATTAGTTCAGCAAACTGATCTGCAATGAACTATCCTGCAATGAACATTGCAGAATATAAACTATCCTGCAATGAACATTGGATTACATGTATCTTTGCAAATTTGGGTTTTCATTGAGTATATGCTCAGAACTGGGATTTCTGTGTCATATGGTATTTCTATTTTTAGCTTTTTAAGGAACATCCGTACTGTCTCCAATAGTGGTTGCACCAATTTACTTTCCCACCAGCAGTGTAGAAGGTTCTCTTTTCCCCCACAGCCTCTTCAACATTTATCGTTTCTGAATTTTCTGATGGTGGCCATTGTGACCAGTGAGAGGTGATATGTAGTTTTGATTTGCATTTATCAAATAATTAGTGATACTGCACATGTTTTCCTGTGTTTGTGGACTATTTGTATATCTTTGGAGAAATGTCTATTTAGATCTTCCATCCTTTTTTTTGGACTGGGTTGTTTGTTTGTTTGTTTGTTTTATATTGAGCTGTGTATGCTGTTTTTATATATTAGAGATGAATCTGTTGTCAGTTGCTTCATTTGCAAATATTTCTCCCATTCTGTGGATCGCCTTTATGTTCTGTTTATTATTGTCTTTGCTATGCAAAAGCCTTTACATTTAATTAGGTCTCATTTTATTTTATTTTTTCATTACTTTATGAGGTGGATCATAAAAAGGTCATACTGCAATTTATATCAAAGAGGGGTCTGCCTATGTTTTCCTTTAAGAGTTTTATAGTATCTGGTCTTGCATTCATGTCTTTAATCCATTTTGAGTTTATATTTGTGTGTACATTAGGGGATGTTCTAGTTTCATTCTTTTGCATTTAGCTGTTTGGTTTTCCCAGAACCATTTATTGAAAAGACTGTCTTGTTTTCATTACATAGTCTTGTCTCCTCGGTCTTAGATTAAGTGATCATCGGAATATCGATTTAACTCTGGGCTTTCTATATGTTCCATTGATCTATATTTCTATGTTATGTCATTACCATACTATTTTGATTACTGTAGGTTTGTATGATAGTTGGAAGTCAGGAAGCCCGATTTCTCCAGCTTTTTCTTTCTTAAGATTGGTTTGACTATTTGGGGTCTTTGTGTTTCCATGCAATATGTAAAATGTTTTGTTCTAATTCTGTGAAAAATGTCATTGGTAATTTGATGGGAATTACATTGAATCTGTATGTTGCTTGGGTAGTATAGTCGTTTTTACAATCCGAAAACATGGTATATCTCTTCAACTACTTGTGTCATCTTTAATTTCTTGATCAGTATCATGATTCCGGTGAACAGATCTTTTGCTTCCTTGAAGTAAAGTAAGGTGAAATTGCTCAGTCATGTCCGACTCTTTGTGACCCCATGAACTGTAGCCTGCCAGGCTCCTCCCTCCATGGGATTTTCCAAGCAAGAATACTGGAGTGGGGTGCCACTTCCTTCTCCAGGGGATCTTCCTAACCCAGGGATCAAACCCAGGTCTCCCACATTATAGGCAGATGCTTTTACCGTCTGAGACACCAGGGAAGTTTTCTTCCTTAGATAGGTTTATTCTTAGGTATTTTATTCTTCTTGTGTAATGATAAATGATATTGTTTCCATAATTTATCTTTCTGATTTTTTGTTGTTGCTGTTGTTAGGATATAGGAATGAGAGAGATTTATGTGTATTAATTTTGTGACCTGCAGCTTTTACCAAATTAATTGTTGAGTTCTAAAGGTTTTCTGGTGGCATCTTTAGGATTTTCTATGTATATCATGTAATCTGTAAACAGTAACAGTTTTACTTCTTATTTTCAGATTTGGATTATTTTTATTTTTCTTCTCTGATCACCATGGCCAGGACTTCAAAGACTATGCTGGATAATAATGGTGAGAGTGGACATCTGTGTCTTGTTCCTGACCTTAGAGAAAATGTTCTCAGTTTTCACCATTGAGAAACATGTTTTCCATGAGTTGTATTATAGCCTTTATTTTACTGAGGTAGGTTCCCTCTATGGAAAGGTTTTTTATGTTTATTTGTTTTGTTTTTGTTTAAGCATAAATGGATGTTAAATTTTGTTGAAAGCTTTTCATGATTCTACCGAGATGATCATATTGATTTTATTATTCAATTTGATAATATGGTGTATCACATTGATTGATTTGCAGTTATTTATATTCTTGCATCTTTGGGATAAATCCTACTTAATCATGGTGCATGATCCTCTTAATGCTTTGTTGGATTCTGTTTGATAATATTTTGTTGAGAATTTTTGTGTATATATTCATCAGTGATATGGCCCTGCAATTTTGTTGTTTTTTTTTTTATGATAGCTTTGCTTGGTTTTGGTATCAGAGTGATGGTAGCCTTGTAGAATGAGCTTGGATGTGTTTTTCCTCTGCAGATTTTTCAAAAAGTTTGAGAAGAATAAATGTTAGCTCTTCTCTAAATGTTTAATAGAACTCACCTGTAAAACAATCTGGTCCTGGACTTCTGTTCTGGGAGTTTTTAAATCACAGTTTCATATTCATTATTTCATTATTGGTCTGTTCATATTTTCTCCTTATTCCTGGGACAGTCTTGAAAGATTATATCTTTCTAAGATTTTGCCCATTTCTTCCAAGTTATCTATTTTTTAGCATATAATTTTTGTATTAATTGTATTCTCTTATGATCCTGTGTGTTACTGTGTTGTCTGTTGTAACTTCTCCTTTTTCATTTCTAATTTTATTGATTTGAGCCCTCTCTCTTTTGCTTCATAAATCTGGCTAGAGGTTTATCAATTTTGCTTATGTTTTCAAAGAATCAGGTTTTAGTTTAATTGATCTGTGTTATTATTTTTTTGTTCTAATTTATTTGTTTTTTGCCCTGATTATTATGATTTATTTCCTTCTACTAAATCTGGTCTTTGTTCTTCTTTCTCCGATTGCTTTAAGTATGAAGTCAGTTGTTTATTTGAGCTATTATTTGACATTAGATTTTATTGCTGTAAATTTCCCTCATAGAACTACTTTTGTGCATCCCAAAGGTTTGGGTCATTGAGTTTTTGCTGTCATTTGTTTCAGGTACTTTTTAATTTCCTCTAATTTATTCAGTGATCTTTTGGTTATTTAGTAACATATTTAGCCTCCATGTGTTTGGGGTTTTTATAGTTTGTTGTTGTTGTTGTTTATTTCTAATCTCATAGTGTTGCATTAAAAATGCTTGAAATATGTCAATTAAAAATTACTTAGGCTTACTTTATGACTTCAGTTCAATTCAGTTAAGTCGTTCAATCATGTCCAACTCTTTGTGACCCCATGAATCGCAGCACGCTAGGCCTCCCTGTCCATCACCAACTCCTGGAGTTCACTCAGACTCACATTCATCGAATCAGTGATGCCATCCAGCCATCTCATCCTCTGTCGTCCCCTTCTCCTCCTGCCCCCAATCCCTCTCAGCATCAGGGAGTCTTTTCCAGTGAGTCAACTCTTTGCATGAAGTGGCCAAAGTACTGGAGTTTCAGCTTCAGCATCATTCCCTCCAAAGAAATCCCAGGGCTGATCTCCTTCAGAATGGATTGGTTGGATCTCCATGCAGTCCAAGGGACTCTCAAGAGTCTTCTCCAACACCACAGTTCAAAAGCATCAATTCTTCGGCACTCAGCTTTCTTCACAGTGCAACTCTCACATCAATACATGACCACTGGAAAAACCATAGCCTTGACTAGACGGACCTTTGTTGGCAAAGTAATGTCTAAGTTTTTCAATATGTTATCTAGGTTGGTCATAACTTTCTTCCAAGGAGTAAGCGTCTTTTTATTTAATGGCTGCAGTTGTGATCATTCTGGAGCATATTTCCATATCCACTTGAGTAGAAATGTCTATTCTACTGCTTTAAATGACATGCTCTATAAATATCAATTAAGTCCATCTGATATAATGTGTCTTTTAAGGCCTGATTTCCTTATTAAATCTGTTGGGATGATCTGTCTATTGATAAAAGTGGACTTTTAGAGCCCCCTGCTATTATTTTGTTACTGTATATTTCTCCTTTTATGGTTGTTAGTATTTTCCTTATGTATTGAGGCACTCATATGTCGAGTGTATAAATATTCATAATTGTTATATATTCTTTGTGGATTGATCCCTTGATCATTAAGTAATATCCTTACATATCTCTTGCAACAGTCTTTAATCTAAAGTCTGTTTTGTCTGATATGAGTATTGCTACTCCAGCTTTCTTTTGATTTGCATTTTTATGAAACATTATTTCCCATCCCCTCACTTTCAGTCTATATGCGTTCTAATGTCTGAAATGGGTCTCTTGTAAACAGCATATATACAAGTCTTGCTTTTGTTTCCATTCAGTCTGTGTATGCCTTTTGGGTGGAACATTCCCTCTGATTACATTTAAGGGAATTATCAATATACATGTTCCTCTTGTCATTTTGTTCATTGTTCTGAGTTTGTTTTGATAGGTCTTTCTCCTTCCTTTCCTCTTTTACTCTTCTCTCGTGTGAATTTTTCTGTTTCAGTCTCTGACTCTATCCTCATTCCTTTTCTTTTTTCCTGTTTTGCAATAGAGATATACACAATTATTTCTTTCAGTTAACTTATCCATTCTTCTATTATTCTGCTACTGATTCCTTCTAGTGCACTTTGCATATTTCTTGTTCATCTCTGTTTGTTTGTTCTTTAGTCCTTGTAGGTTTTGTTAAACTTTTCTTTTATCTTCCCAATCTATGCCTCCATTCCTTTTCTGAGTCTTGGATCATCTTTACTATCACTACTCTGAATTATTTGGGGATTAGAGTACTTATCTCCACTTCAACTAGTTGTTCTTGTTTGTTTTTAACTTTCTCCCCCTTTGCAACATATTTCCCTGTCATCTCATTATATAAAATTTACTATGTTTTTATTTCCTTTCTGCAAACTGCTGGATTGTAATTCCTTGTGCTTCTCATGTCTGTCCCCTAGAGGATGAGATTGGTATAGAATTTCGTGTCAGTATCCCCTTGATATAGGATGGAGAACAGCACCTATCCTAGATATAGTGTGGGGCCTCCCCTTTGCATTGTGATTGTCACTGCCATGTCAGGTATGGATCTGCTCCCCAGTTGTTGATTTAGAGGCCTATAGATCTGTTTCTAGGTTGCTATTCTGATCTGTGGTACAAGGAAGTTGGAATTGGAGCACTACCACTGGGAGAGAATACTATTGAGTATTTCTCCTCAGGAGCTGTTCACCTGTGAATGTGATCTTTTGTGTTCCCTTTCACCTGTTGTATGATCTCACGAAGTATACTGTTATTGGCACTGTTCTTGTTCCCTCTGTAACTGCACATGTCGGCAGTTGGCCCTGCTGACTCTCAGGCCACTCACTGGCACAGGTCCACTGAGATCAGGTTCCGGGTTCCACTAAGGGCAGGTCCCAGGACTGCAGTAGTTATGCACCTGAACCCACCATGGGAGCTATACAGGCAGCTCAGATTCTGTTCTGGCCCACCTCCTGGATTTACATGCACAAAAAACTGCAGATGCTAATGTGATACCCTTCTGAGCTGTGAGGGCAGTTGCTGTCCTTTCAGATGTTTCACAGGTGCTGAATTTAGGAAGCCATTAGCAGAGATATGCAACGTATGTTGCTTAGGTCCAGTCTACTCTATAATCTCATTTTGGTTGCTGTCACTGTAGGAAACCCTGTGTCACAAAGATAGGATATTGGAAATGGAAGCAAGCTTTTCAGTACTTTTGTGGCAATCTCAGGATATTTCACTCTGATTTTAATTTATAATGTATGAAGAGTTTGAAGTTATCTCAGTCATACTTTTAAGGCCACCATCATTTGTGATCTCCAGCAGATGATCCTTTTCTAGCACAGAAAATCTGATTTACCTGGCTTGTTCACAAATAGGTCACAGATCCATTCTTTCCCATGTTGAGGTCTTTCGTGATTAGGAAGTGGTGCACAAACTCTTTTGAAAGCTGAGACTCTCACAAGCTGGGAGAAAGAAGGCACTAACTCAGTCTCTTTTAAAATTTCTGTTATTACTTGAAACGTGTTAAAAATCTCAGTGATCACTTATCATTCCCATAATTCTAGTTTAACTTTGAGTGAAGCCACTTTATGTGCTGACTTGAACACAGTTGGCATTTTCTCCTGAAGTGACAGACTGAATTTGTTGAGCAGGTTGAAAATATCACACAAGGAAGCAAGTTTTGTGACCCATTCTGGTGTTATTGAAATGTGCTGCCAGTGATGACTTTTTTAAAAAAGAAATCTCTGGAACAACCCTTATAAATCAAAAACTCTAGCCAGCAATCTACCTTTAGAAGCCATCTCATTTCTGTGTGTAAGAGAAGATGTGTGTGCTCTGCATCCACCTCCTCACAGAGCTGGGTGAACAGATGTGTGTTAAGGGGATGTACTTTAATGTGGTTGATAATTTTAATCCCATCCTGCAAAATGTTAAATTTGAGTGACATTTTCAGCTAGCCAGCACTTCTCTATGGATGACACAGTGTGCAGTCTCATATTCAGAAGAGATCTCTTTGACCCGAGTAGTGAAACCGGAAGGTCATCCAGTCACAGCAACTACTCTGTTCCTGCATATAATGACACAAAAAGACCAACTCAGCTTTCCTTATATGTAATCATTCAAAGAGTTGAATAGTTCTGCCACTGTATTCTTGGTTGGCAACAAAAGTGTAAACAATGTATCCTCATGCACATCTTCCTAAAAAATATATCACACAAAAACAAGCATTATTGACTTGTTGCCAACATCAAGAGATTTGTCAACCTGGATTACATACAGTGATGACTCATAAATCATCTCTAACAGTTGTGCCTCAATATCTTCTGCTATTTAATAAATTCATCTATTTATGGGGCTAGCTGGAAGAGGAACAAGTGCCACTTTTTCTGCAGCTTCTCTTAAAAGTTCAAGGCAAAAGTTCTTAGCAGGAGGTAGGATCAACTCTTCACCAATAGTAAAGGGCTTCCTTCATAGCTCAGTTGGTAAAGAATCTGCCTGCAATGCAGGAGACCCTGGTTTGATTCCCAGGTTGGGAAGATCCACTGGAGAAATGATACATTACCCACTCCAGTATTCTTGGGTTTCTCTTATGGCTCAGCTGGTAAAGAATCTCCCTGCAATGCAGGAGACCTGGGTTCAATCCCTGGATTGGGAAGATCCTCTGGAGAAGGGAAAACCTACCCACTCCAGTATTCTGGTCTGGAGAATTCCATGGACAGTCCATGGAGTCGCAAAGAATTGGACACCACTTTCACTTTCTTAATTTTAGCAATGCAATTAGCCATTGAGAATAATTCTCTCATTACAGACATACTTGAAGTGGTGGCCTTCAACAATTGCTTCTGTTCTTTATGTTAACATTATTTTCTTTTGAAAAACTCCAAAGCTTGTCTTTTAATGCAGAATGCTTGATATCCATATAGTAAAGCAGTTTCCAAGATTTCATGGCTTAATTGGATAGCCAGTCATCAAACATTAAACAAAGTGGGCTGGAGACTATGAATCACCTGTTGTAATGAACCCATAATTTTAAGTAAGACTCTTGGTATTTTCTTTTACATCCATCTTTCTTTTTGCTGGCAGTCTCAGAGTCTTCTGTTTCATCATTGATGTATTTCCTCCCTTTCCAAGGAGCTCTCTAATAACATTTTTTTTTAATTCATTTTAGCTAGGGTTGCCTTGTGAGTTTACCAAAACTGTGACGGAGACAAGTACACAGTGCAAGAAACAGGCACAGAAGGAAGTTACAAATACAATAATGGGCAGGCCATGTGCAGACTAAAATAAGTGTTGGATTCTGACTTAAAACCTTCCACCAGATGCAGCTTAATTTTCACTTGCCACTCACTGATAGGGCTTTGATAAATCTGCAAGTGGTTGATTTATTATGGTCACCATGAAGTCAAATCTCTCTGCTAACGATAATCTGTATTTGCAACTGCTCCTGAGCACTATCATCACCACCTCCGCTCTATCTCAGATCATCAGACATTCAGTTCTCACAAAGAGCATGCAACCTAGTTCCCTCACATGGACAGTTCACAGTAGGGTTCACACACCTGTAAGAATCTAATGCTACCCGTGATCTGAGAGATGAGTTTAGGTGGTAATACAAGTGACGGAGTGTGGTTGTAAACAGGAATGAAGCTTTGCTTGCTCACTCACCAGGCATCTCCTGCTGTGTGGCCTGGTTCCCAAGAGGCCCCTGATGGGTAAGCCCTGCTGTAGGAAGTGTCCTCTTGCCTGGGAGTAACCACAGACATAAGAATTCTTATGGGGTCCCACCCCTCTTTCAAGCACCTCCTGATATCAGTGCCTTGCTTCTTTGTAGGCACAGGCTTCTTCCTAGTTACACCATCAGTTGACACTATCCAACCCCTTCAGACTATTTCCGCATCTAACCCTGGCCCTCTTCTGGGGACTTAGCTTCTGAGTCTGAGATTTAGCATCTAACCTGAATCCTCACCAACAGAGAAGTGCCTCAGGGTGGGGAGCACAGGGGGGCAATGCCAGGCCTCTGTGCCGGCTGTCTCTTTCACTTTCCACAAGCCAGCTGCTGCTCTTCCCTTTTGGAATACAGAGCTCCCCCTTCATCCAGTCTGATTTCTCACGAGGCATGTGAACCTGCCTTCCCCATGGCACCAGCTCTGTCCTCATTCTTTCCTGTTTTTTTTTCTTTTTCCATACCCAGTTATGCGACTATTTTCTTGTCTTTTGAGGTGTCTGAAGTCTTCTGTCAGTGCTCAGTAGCCATTCTGTGTGAACTGTTCTACTTGTAAATGTGTTTTCAATGTTTCTGTTGAGGAAGATAAACTCTGTTTCCTACTCCTCCACCATCTTGATAGCCAACTTATAAAATGGTGATTTAATTTATATTCTTTAGGAAAGAATATGTGGTTGTTTACATCTGACATGAAAGCTATTTTCTTCTATTCCTGTCCAAATTTGCTCAGATAAATCAGGATATTGCTACTGTACATCTAGTACTGTGTATATTGGACTAATTTTTTTTTATTTTTATATGTATCAATCCTCATAAGATAAACTGAACTGAATTTTTTGGAAGGTTTTTGGTAAGCATTTTGTGCCTTTTTTTTTTTTTTTAACTGTTTTGAATGGCTGCCTTGTGCCATCAATGAAAACAGTGTTCAGGCAGGTCTTTGCTGATTTCATTACTGCTGCTGATCTCTGGGGCTCGAAGTACCAGTTACTTTCCTCTGTATTTACAAATCTACTTCTAATAAACTAGATTTCTACACCTGTGGGACTCTGATATCCCCAGCAAGATGGTACCCCATCCCACCAGACTAGAAAATCTGGATCACAGACAACAGCAGTCCCCTGTGGTGGAGCCAGCCTCCCAGCTGGCACTGCTGGGCATCCTCTGTCTGTCTTCTCCCCTTCCTTCCTCCCATGTCTTGAAACCCAATTTTCCTGCACTTCATGAATTCCTACCCATTAATTCAAGCTCTCTAGAATAGGTCTGATGAAAGCAGTTATAACAAGCTTTTAAATGCTTGATAACTTAATATGTTTCTCTCCTGGGACATTTACACTTCAATAAGCTAAAAGTCTTCATCCAGAAGAACAAACCTCAGAGCAGGGGATATCTGGTATTAATAAGCCAGAAGAGAAAAGCTTTTGTTTGTATTTGAGGTTTTCTTAATGCCCTTGAAATCTTACCAGGCAGGTCTGTTTCAGCCACATCATGGGAAGATCCTTTAAACTGATAATGTTACCTTTCATGCAGGATTTTCAAATGCCTAATCTAGGAGATACACAAGTAATTATAGGGAATAGGAAACTTAAATAGACGTAATATTTAAAAGGCACAGAGCTCACAGGATTGTCACAGGACTCAGATGAAGTATGTAGCTTAAGTCCTAGGGCATTAGGACTTAAAAGCTCATAAGTTTTCCAATTCCCAACTGAGTTTTATAGACTATTGCCTTGTACATACTACTACAATATTATATCACATCTATTCTAAGATTATGTATCAGGAATAAAGCAGTGAAGAGGACAAATCAAGTCTGTATCTTCATGAAACCCCTGGTCATGTTACATTATAAATTTTGCTTTGCATCTTTATTCTCTGTCCTACACTAAAAACACCTTTAGGGAAGAGACATGTCTTGTTCAGTCATCTGTCAACAGACCATACCACAGTTTCTAGTGAATCTACCTCTAAGTACATAGCTGTAGAATAAATTTTAGGGAAAATTTTATGTTGGGCCTAAGTCAAAACCATCAGACAGCATGACTTAATTAGTTGATATTAAGAGTTTTGGAGAGAATTAAAAATAAATGATGTTTTCTCAAAAGACATAATCAATATTTGTTCTTAAAATAGTTATGACTTTGTTTTCCTTTCTTGCATGCAAGTATAAAAATGTGAGCAAACAAATGGTCTTAGACTGTTAAAGCTGCTATAACAAAATGACACAGCCAGGGTAGCTTATAAACAATAGATATTTATTTCTCACAGCTCTGGATTCTTAAATTATGAGATAAAGGTGCTAGCGTGGTCAGGTGAGGGCCTTCTTCTGAGTCGGAGACTTCCTGTATTCCCATAGGGCAGAAAAGTCTAGGGAATTCTGTAGGGTCTTTTTTATAAGATTACTAATCCCATATATGAGTTTTCTACCCTCTTAAAGCCCCCTCCTCCTAATACCATTACATTGGGCCTACAAATTTCAACATATGAATCAGGGGTACAAAAACCATGGCATTCAATCTGCCTTCCCCCAATCCATGTTCTTGCTGCATGCAAAATACATTCAATCCATTTCAATAACCCCAAAACTCTTTTGTTCTAGCTAAAAGCCTAAATCCAAAGTCTCATTTAAATATTTGTTTAAAAAATGCCCGTGAGACAATTTACCCTGAGGAAATTGCTTTTCAGCTGTGAATCTGTGAAATAAACATGTGATCCATTCCCAAAATATATGTGAGATAGGCATAGGACAGTTATTCCCATTCCAAAAGAGGTGGTGGGTGGTGGGGGGGGGGGTTGCAAAAAAGGAAAAACAGTAACTAGCAAGTAAGTAACAGATAAGTTCTAAACCTTAAGATCTATAGGGACATCCCCCCCCCACATGTGGTTTTCCAGGCACAGCCAAATGGGCAGCTTGACAGAGCTGGAGCTGTCTGCCTGCAGCTCACAGGTGGGCGCACCAGCCATCTCGGGTTGCAGACTCATCGTTCCAGCAACCCATCCTGCGAAATCTGGGTGGGTGTAGCCAGAAGCCTGTGCCTTGCTGGTCATGGTCTTGCCCCTACAGGCTATAAGAAGCACTCCCCCAGGCTTTGGTGTGGGAAAGAGTGTTCCAGAAGAGTGCTGAAACCCAGTGACCACGTCCCTTTTGAAACTTAGGAGGCTGCTCTGATGATCTTTGAATCCTCTTTGGGGTCCTCCTTCTCTGTCTTGAAGCACAGAGCTTGTTCACAGTCAATAACTGTGACTCCATCATGTAAAATCTAAGAAGTCTCACACCTGTCTTCCTTCCTTCCCATCTCCTTATCCTTGGGTTCACATTGACTTCTTTTCTGCCAAGGTTGATGATGAATGTCAGACTTAAGTCAGACGATTCTTTATCAAAGGATCCCCTGGTCACACTGTTAGTGTTTTCTTCCAAACGTACTTTCTTATTTTTTGTAATAAAGGACTGAGAATTTTCCAAATTTTAAAACTGTGCTTCCTTTTTGATTAACAGTTCCATCCTTAAATCATTTTTGTCTTCTCTCACTTTATTGTAATCACTGAAGAGAAGACAAGCCACAACCTCAACATTTTGCTTAGAAATAGTGTCACCTATGTTAACTAGTTCGACTGGTAATCATTAAACTATGTATACATAATCAAGTTATCATGTTGTACACTTTAAATATATGCAACTTTATTAAATAAATAAATACAATATAAAGAAAAAAGAGTTTCAGCCAAATATTGTTTCATTTCTCGCCAACTGTAAGACACAAACACAATTCAGCCAAATTCTTTGCCAGTTTATAGGAAGGGTGGCATTTTCTCCACCATCCTGTTCCTCATTTCCATCAGACTTCATTCATAATGGTCTTTACCATCCTTCCTTCTGCTAAGGTCTGATTTCCAACCATTTGGCATTCTCTGAGAAGACTGAGGCTCCTTCTATAGACATCCTCTTCTCTTGAGTCAAGAATGGCTTTTGATGGTCTCTCCACAGCAGTGTAGGCTTCTCCTAGGACACTGCTGAAATCTCACCCAGCATTTATCTATTGCTAGTAAAGTAATGCCCAAAATTCTCCAAGCCAGGTTTCAGCGATACATGAACCGTGAACTCCCTGATGTTCAAGCTGGTTTTAGAAAAGGCTGAGGAACCAGAGATCCAATGAGTCAACTCTTCTCATGACGGGGCCAAAGTATCAGAATATCAGCTTTATCATCAGTTCTTCCAATGAACACCAAAGACTGATCTCCTTTAGAATGCACTGGTTGGACCTCCTTGCAGTCCAAGGGACTCTCAAGAGTCCTCTCCAACACCACAGCTCAAAAGCATTGATTCTTCAGTGCTCAGCTTTCTTCACAGTCCAATACTCACACCCATACATGACTACTGGAAACACCGTAGCCTTAAGTAAATGGACGTTTGTTGGCAAAGTAATGTCTCTGCT